>JAJHSJ010000002.1:108617486-108845320 GCA_021015155.1 Magnolia officinalis
GCTTCTATTTGTCCATTTTTACGATTCCCAACTTCATTAGAGGCATCCTTATTTTCATCAAAAGTCAACTATAATAAGCTACTGAGATAGGCTTGACTACTACCCCTTGCAACTTCAGTTCGAAGCAGTGGGCCATGTGGGGGGAAAGAAACAGGAGATGTTTACAGAACAAACGAATGAATGTTTCGAAGGTCAAGGTGTATGGAATGGCTAAATTAGATGTAATGGGATGGGCTTCTTGTTCTAAGTCCTTGGCTTTTATTCTTGGGTAGAATGGGGGTTGTTCTTGAGGTCGGTTGCATCTTTTATGCACACACACACACACACACACACACACACACACACACACACACACACATATATGTTATTTTTCAAAAAAAGAAAAGAAATTCAGTTCAAAGCGTATGGTTAAAATTGATTCACAGAAGTGAAGACTTGAGATAAGACTAATCGACCACAAATTTTGATGGCTTCCCAAAGTAAAAAATTGAAAGAGTCCAATCTAAATCCCAGCACTGCAAAAACTCATGAGATGTAACCATACATGAGAAATTGAATCCTTAATTGGAGAAAATTGAATGTTTGCAATGAGTAGTCTCTGGGATGTCGACAAACTTCTTCTTCACACTACAGAGAGTATGTTAGAAAACAAAATTCCCAGTTTTCCACTTCCCCATAGAACTCACCAAAAATAAAAGAGGTGTGGGCCACAAACCTAAGCTGGCTTGGATCACGCACCTCTTGAAATTTCCTGGGTCCTTTGGCTTAGATCTGAGGAGGATCTGAATGACATTTGGATGAGGTTTTGGATCATCTTTGGGTTTAGTTTGGCTCAAGTTGAGTTTGGGTTTAACGCGGGATTGGGTTGAGGCCAGGGTACTTAGCCAAAATTCTGCAACATTGTGCAATAATAATAAATTAAAAAAAAAAAACACCCTCCTTGAGTATTAACTGGGTCAATTAATCTGGACCACCCATATTAGCTGGCTGTGTCTACAGTACACTATCAGTCCACCATTTAATGTCATTAACCAATAATCCATAGACCGCCTGGCCACCTTTAAAAAAAAAAAATCATAACAATGGATTTTGTTAAAAGAGCCCAAGCCCAACATGCAAGAAAGTACAAAGACCATCAACGCATGGATAGGAATTCCCTGCGGGTCAGATGAAAGGAGGCATCTAGAGAACGAGACTGAAGCCTTGGAAATAAAAGCTAAATCCTGGACAGGTCACATATCCAACACCCATCTGTTGCATTACAAGAGAAGCCCATTGCATATATCTACGATCCTCAGAATTGCAGTCTGCACCACGACTTGTGTAGCACATCGGTTCAGGATCATGACAGTGAACCATAATCTGGACCATAGATAACGCCCATCTGTTTATCAAACCCGATCATGTAGTCTCAACCATGACTCCTCCATCCAATAGATGCTCAGGACTGAATGGATTACCATCAGTTACGGCCTTCAAATCACCCTACTAACTGCTCAAATACTCTTCCCAGAGGCTTCTAAAAAATCATGGAAAAAGAAAAAAATAACCCAACCTGTCTTCCAATGCATTGATCAACCCTGGCCCGCAATTAACCGCACCCCAAATTCCACTCAAGAATCCAAACACCACTGCTACAACCATAAGAAAAATCCAAAAACAATATCTCCCACACCTCACACAACCAATTTCAGGAGAATGGCACTTAAAACAGACTCTAATAATTATAACATCACATTCTCAACCCATCAACCACTCAACAAAAAAACAAACAGATTCCGACATGCTAATCAATGACCAATCCAAAACAAACATACAAAGAAATGAATAACAATGAACAGATTGCCCTTAATTAGAATCTCAGAGGCCCACCTAATTCCATGCCTCAACTCCATGGCATCTAATTACGGCCCCCAGATCAAAGTTACCGTCTTGAGAAAAACACAAAATGAAAACCAAACAGATTATTATTTTAAGAAGAAAAGGAATATACTGTCAGCTGCATCCAAAAGAATCCATTTCAAAATTGCCCTTTCCGAATTCAGTTCCCATTTAAAAAAAAAAAAAGAAAAAAGAAGAAGTTAATCCGTTTCCCCGTGGATATCGATCCAAGGGTGATTTGGTGTACATCCAAACAGGCCCCAAAACGCAACAGATCCATTCCAATTTCAATCCAGCACCCAAACACTCCTACTACACAAACAGAAATCAAAACCAAACAGATATAGAAACAACCCAATTCAAGATCATACCACTAAAGAAAAAAAAAAAACCCAACTGAAACCACCCAAAACTGCAACGAAAACCAAAACCCATCACCCAACAGAAGAAACATTAGTTAAACAAACAAATCCAACCCAAATTCAAAAAACAAGAAAACAACAACAGAAACCAAAGAAGAAACAGAAAAATCTCAATTTTCGTTGACTGCTATCAATCTTTCGATTGAAGAGATATCTCACCTTCGATTCCTGAATGGAAAATCCCAACTCCAAACCAGTACATGTAATTATTCAACGGCGTGAGATCGTAGACGTTCAAGATCACTTGGGTTGTGTAATTCCCATCGTCGTCTTCTGGGGCAGACGTTGACAATGTACTCCCCATTAACACCAGACCAGCTTCCAAAAGTTCCTCAGATGAGCTGCAATAATTCATGCACCAGAGAGAGAACCAAAAAGAATAGATGTCAGCTACACGTGTAACAAAGAAAGTTAGGCATGGCACACGTGCTAGAGAGTCATACTCGAGAGATCGTATCGTTCACTTGGTGGCCACCTCACGCGGGGAAAGACAGTTGAGGTCGACCACCGTCTTCCTTACTCCGAATGTACTGAGCTTCTTTGGACTCATATAAAAAAAAATCAAAAATCATATTTATTAAAAACAATAAAATTCTAATTCTAATAAAATTCCTCTAAAACTTAATTTTTTTAAATAAAATTTTCAAATAAACGTTTTTTAGAAGAGCCCTATGGTTACAAATTATTTTTAAAATCAAAAACTTAATAATAAAAAATTAAAAATAAAAATTAATAAAAATATTAATTTTTCTGAAAAATTATTTTTGAGTTGAAAGTACCACTTTCTAATGATACCGATAGACGCGACTCAGTTTGTTTACCAGGGATGGCCCTATTTCAGTAAAAATTAATTGATTATATATATATATATATATATATATATATATATATATATAACTGTACGGATCAAAAGTTATGATTAATTTCCTATCCTCCTTTTCATCGCGTCCTCAGCACTACACCTGGCATGAGTAGGAGTTATTTGATGGAAATGGATTGGCTACTTCCCCTGCCACCAGCCCCTTGGCTCGTGGTCGGTGCTCTGTGGGACCAACAATGATGTATGTGTTGCATCCATTCCGTTCATCCATTTTTAAAGATCATTTTATAGCATGATCTCAAAAATGAACGGGATATAAATCTCAAGTGGACCACACCATATGAAAATAATTGAGATTGGATATCCACCATTAAAATCCTCCTAAGGCCCACTGTACTGTTTATTTGAAATCCAATATGTTGAGTAGGTCATACATGCCCAGATGAAGGGAAAAAACAAAAAATCATCTTGATCCAAAACTTTTATGGCCCCCAAAATATTTTTGATGGTCTACGCTCGTTCAACACTGTTTCCTGTAATGTGGTCCACTTGAGATTGTGATATAACTCATTTTTGGTCTTACACTGTAAAATGATCTTTAAAAATAGACGGACGGCATGGATGAAGCACATATATCATGGTACGTCCCACAGAGCACCGACCATCAGCCATTGGCTGGTGTCGGGGGAGGAGCCAATCCGTTTCCTTGTTTGATATTCTTGGCTACGTTCGGTGCTTGATACGCAGGTGCTTAGGTTATACACGTGGCCATAAACCGACTAAAGAGTGGAACTCCCTATCCGTAAGCTGTAGTCCCACGTTTTGAACAGTTAACCTCTGATTCGTGGACACGTGAGTTTGAAAAGGACCATGGATGTTTTCGATTTTAGCCGTCCGATGATTGTTGGTATACGATGGTCAGATAATCAAACATGCATAATATTGTTCTTGATACATTACACTGGGACCCATGATTTGGACAGTTTAATTTAATATACTTTTATCCTAAATATGCTATTTCTAAGTACCCGCGTATCATCCATCACGCTCTTCCAGAGTATCAAAGTTTTTTCTCTGTACCGGTGGTTGGTGAATGCACGTGCTCCATCCACTGAATTGAGTGGCCTGAGAGACACCCTGATGAACGACCCGGATCTTGCACAGGTTTTTAATCCAGACTATTCATCTAGTGAGTCCCGCTGGAATGCATCATCCCAAAATATTTACCATATGGAGGATCCCAGTGCCCAATTAGAACTTCTTCAGTTGAATGTAGACCGCTGTACCTTCAAAAATAATTCTCTAACCGAACTAGGCCTCGGTGACTGGCCCGATCAAATCTCAAAACACGTTTTTTCCTGACTAGGCCCGGCCCAGCCCAGTCCAAACCGACTTCATCCACACACGTGTCATATCCTACAAATTGATATGTCGTTTCAAACGTTTGTCAGGCATGTAACAATTCATTTTTTTGTGGGAACTAACCTCCGCGTCCGCTTGCGTGTGGCCCACCTGAGTTTTGGATCAGCTCATTTTTGGTCTTATATCTTCTCTTGGCCAGGCCGAGATGATAAATAGAGTAAATTTATATTATCGTTAGTGGGACCCACTATATTAAAATAAAAATAAAAAAATAAAAAAATAAAATTTTACCTTCCGCATATCTCCGCCATCTAACCCACCTTCTCCATTCTTCATTCCTTTTCGTACGTTAATGGGCGCCGAACCCTCCCACTAAATGAAACCGTCCCATAATCTCCACTCCTCCATTCCATTACGCACCCTTAAAAGAAAAAAAAAAAAAACGAATGAATCAATCAAATCAAAACTAGAGAGAGAGAAAGAGAGAGAACTTTGTAGATCAATAGAGAGAGATTAAAGCAGGGCTAGATCATCAGACTTTTAAGGTAAATGATCTTATCATGAAGTTTATCATTTTCAGTTATTTATTATGAAATTATTCCCAAAATTTTAATAGGAATATTATTGTCAGTTGATTATTATGTAGGGAATTCTACTCATTTATGAATTTCTATTTTATATATTTCTGATATTTAATGTTGAAATAATTTATATATAAATAAAATAAAATAAATTTACAGAATAAAATAAACAAATTTATCTAATTTTATATTTTAATTTAGAAATTATATATTATATATTATATATAATATTTGTTAATATTAAAATTAAAATGAGTTATTTCAAATTTAAAATTCATTTATATAAAAGTGAATTATTAAAAAAATAGAATATGTTCAATTAAGTTATGAATTTTTTTATTCAAATGTAATATAGTATATGCAGATAGATTTTATTATTTTATATCAAAATTGTTAAATTTAACTTAGAATTATTTTTAGTAAAAAAAATAGAATTAATAACTTAAATTAATTTGTAAATTTTAAGCCCTATTTAATATATGTATTTAATTTCATAAGTAATAATTAATTTAATTAAATTAATCTAGATCGAGTGAAATTTCAAATATTAAAATGATTTATTAATTTAATTAAAGTAAAGTGGTTACAATTAAATTGTTAACAAACAGTTAATGAAAATTTTAATTTTTAGAGTTTGAGAATTAATATTAATTATACTAATAAGAATTAAAATATTATTATTTATTATTATTTTTGTTGTAAGAATTAAATTAGTGTAAATCTAAATTAAGATGACTTTGAAGGCTTTAAAAATAATTAATTATAATTCAAAATTTTAATTATTTTGTAAAAATTATCAACTTGACTTGTATGATTTCTTAAATTAATTAAGTCGAAATTAATATGATATTAATTCAAACTTCTAATTATTATTATAATTTAAACTCTAGTTTAAGTTATAAAAATAAAATAATAATAATTTAAATATAATGTATAACTAAACTTTTATAAATTAATAAATATGAATTTAAATTTTGAATAAAATAAATTATTTATATTACAAATAAGTAAATAAATTCAAATTTCAAAATTTGAGACAAAATTGGTATTTCAACATTTTCGAATGCACCTCGTATAGAACCTTCATTATAGTGTAGAAATTGATTTATTAAATTATTATTTATTTATTTTTGTTGATTTTAGAAATGTTCATATTATTCATGCTTCCCTCTTGATTATTTAATTTATATATATATATATAGTTGTATCAGCAAATAGGGCGATCGTGTTCCTTGAGTGAAAGACCCTAAAGCTAGTAAGTAGGGCAATCGTGTCCCTTGGGTGAGAAACCCTAAAGCCAGCAAGTAGGGCAATTGTGTCCCTGGGTGAAAGACCCTAGAACCCATTGGATCCTTTGGAGTCTCCTTTGTGTATGGTGTATGAGTACAATTGTGTGCGCAGACATACGTCAGAGGTACAACTGGAGTAGTAGTCTGACCAGCTAACGTATAAATGAGTCCATCACCATGAGGCACCGGTGCGTGGGTGTTAATGCGACGAACCATCCATGGGTATGGTGTTGTAAGAAATGATATAATTGTTATCAGAATTCATGAAAATTATCACATGCATTACATTTTCACATTTCTGTTGCTTAAATTCATTATCTGTATTCTATTTTCTTTCGTTGTAAAAAAATAATAATAATAGTATCTGAACATGTTAAATTTTGGGTAAGAAATGACCCTTCTGGGCTCTTATGCTCATCCTACTAAAAAATGCACAAGTCCAGAGTTGGAATACTACGAGCAGGCGGGCCTCTATTATTAGTTTAATTTTATTTTTCTAGAAAATTAGGTTTAGTTTACTCAATTCAGTTTTTATTATTTAGGTTTAGTTTATATTTCAAATTTCGATGTAGAAAAAATATATATCAAGAGAGTTGAATTTAATAAACATTTCAGCAGTATTTTTTTAGATGACGTTGAATATTTATTGAATTTGATTGAATCAAGTGGATTGTAATAAATATCATTATATTATAACTCATGAGTCTTGGGATTCGGGTCCCGAATATCTTATTTAGGTACTTGAATTTCGGGGCGTGACAAGGCAACACTTTAATCTTTGTAGACCGTTGATTCTGTTTCTTGTGCACGTGCAGCCCACTTGATCAATGGATGGGTTAGGAACATGTACGTGGAACTAGGAATTTCGTCAGTTTCTGGTCAGGGTCGGGCCGGACAAACACTTGGGCTTGTGCTTTGGCCTTTCCTCGTCATGGTGTTAAACTGGTGACTAGCCCGGCCCAACCCGGCCTGTTACCCCCCATACTTCTAGTGGAAGCGGATTGACTGGTGTACCATACACCACCGATGTGGCTGGTGTGTTGACGTCACCAAGTTTTGTGGGTCCCATCATGGGAAACGGATTAGCTACTCCCCCTGACACACCCGCCATTGGCTGGTGGTCGATGCTCTGTGGGCCACACCATGATGTATGTGTTCCATCCATGTCGTCCATCTATTTTTCTAGATCATTTTATGATATGATATCAAAATTGAGATATATACCAATCTCAAGTAGACCACACTACAAGAAACAGTGTTGAATGAACGTTGACCATTGAAAACTTTTCGGGGGGCCATCAAAGTTTTGGATCAAGCTGATATTTGTTTTTTCCCTTCATCTGGGTCTGTATGACCTAATCAACATATTGGATGTTAAATAAACAGTAAAGTGGGCCTTAGGAGCATTTAAATGGTGGATATCCAATTGCTACTTTTTTCCTGTGGTGTGGTCCACCTAAGGTTTATATCCCTCTCATTTTTGGGATTAAGCCCTAAAATGATTAGAAAAAAATGGATGAATGGAATGGATGAAATACATACATCATGGTGGGGCCCACAGAGCACCGAACGCTAGCCACGGGGATAGTGGCAGGGTGAGTAGCCAGTCCGTTTCCCATCATGAGGTAGGATTGGGTGCTCTGTGGACCCCACCATGATGTATGTGTTTCATCCATGCCGTCTATCTATTTTTCTAGATCATTTTATGGTATGAGACAAAAAATGAAGTATATCCCAATCTCAAGTGGACCACATTACAGGAAAAAGTGTTGAATGAACGTCAACCATTAAAAACTTTTTGAGGGTCATAAAAGTTTTGGATCAAGTTGATCTTTGTTTTTTTATCAACAGATTGGATGTTAAATAAACAGTACAGTAGGCCTTAGAAGAATTTTAATGGTGGATATCCAATCACTATTGTTTTCCTGTGGTGTGGTCCACTAAAATAAATATCCATCTCATTTATTGGATCAAGCTCTAAAATGATCTTTAAAAATGGATGAACGGAGTCGATGAAAAATATATATCATGAAGGGGCCCATGGAGCAGCAACCATCAGCCACCGGGATAGTGGTAGGGGGAGAAGCCAATCCGTTTCCTGAGTTATATCCAGCCCGTCCGTCAACGGGATAGGATTGGCTACTCCCCTAACACCAGCCAATGGCTGGTGGTCGGTGCTATATGGGCCTCACCATGTTGTATGTGTTTCATCCATGCCGTCCATCTATTTTTACAGATCATTTTACGGCCTGAGTCCAAAAATGAGAGTATATCCAAGTCTCAAGTGGACCACATCACAGGAAACCGTGTTGAATGAAGATTGTCAATTAAAAACATTTTGGGGCCATAAAAGTTTTGGATCAAGATGATATTTGCCTTTTCTCTTCATCTGGCCTGTATGACCTAATCAACAGATTGGATGTCAAATAAACAGTGTAGTGGACCTTAGGAGGATTTTAATGGTGGATATCCAATCACTATTGTTTTCATGTGGTGTGGTCCACCTGAAATTTATTTCCCTCTCATTTTTGGCATCAAACCATAAAATGATATGTAAAGATGAATGAACGGCATGAATGAACCACATACATCATGGTGGGCCCACATAGCACCAACCACCAGCTACGAAGCTGGTGGCAGGGGGAGTAGCCAATCCGTTTCCTCCGTCAACTTGGTGAGCTCGTCGTAAGTCTTGAGCCTGCCATCCAAACCCTTCGGGAGGTCACATAAAATTTGGATCAATATGATATTTGTTTCTCTCTCTTCATCCATGTCTATGTAACTTTATGAACAAATGGATGGAAAGTAAACGTTAAGGTGGGCCCTACGAAAGTTTTAACGGTAAAAATCATCGTCTCCACTTCTATTTGTGGTGTGGTCCACTTGAGCCTTAGAAATTACTCATTTTTAGAATTAAGCTCTAAAATGATCTTGCCAAATGTATGAACAGTATAGATATAGATATGATAAATATATCATTGTAGGGCCATGTAACTTTGATCTCCTTTGAACCGTTCGTACAACTGGGAGCTCGAGGAGTATCAGCGCTCGTCTTCGCACGACACGTATCCACACCAGCTAGGCTGCTGGTGCGTGGTACACCAGCCAATCCGCTTCCACTTCTATCAGTAACAGCAAACCCACAAGTTGTAAGATTAATAGTCCTATCCGTACCGTCCATCATGAATTCCTCACTATCCATGGGGCTTCTGTTGAGGAATTATACAATGCTCAGATCTAACCGTATGTTTGTTGCTTCAGTTTGTAGAAGTGGGCTCTTGGTTCGGTGATCCAAACCATTGACATTATGGGAAACACTATGGATGGCTCATGCACTAAAAATCTCACCAGATGGAAAAATCCTAACCCTTTGATAGCCACCCTAAACAGATGGTTAAGAAACAAAATTCAACAACGGTTCAGATTCTACCAGAAAAAAGGCCAAATATTCTATAGTTAGGATCTCCCAATAGGAGGATTGATTTATGAACAGGTAATCCGTCACAAAGCCCATCATATGGAGAGTTGGATCACTGAACGATGGGCCCCACTTGTTCAAATTCAAACCTCAAATGCTTTGGAACAGTACCATCTTTCGCACCAACATTGCCACTTGTGTAGAAAATCAGTACCATGTAGCCCCACCATGATTCTTAGTCGGATCTGCTGACAAGGTGGGCCATTCTAGCTTTGAGTCAGACTATCGGGTGTCCATTGATCCAACGGTGTGGCCAACCTGATGAGTGGACCTGCCTTGTTTTTATGCGGGCTGCGGATTGCCTGGACTCCTAGTTCATGCAGTCAGGGGCTAGGTGGGGCCCACCATGATTTTTCTGAGAAATCCACTCGGTTCATCCGTTTTTACAGCTCATGTTAGGACATGAGCCCAAAACTTAGGCAGATCCAAAACTCAAATGGGCCATAAGATAGTAAAAAGTGACCGTTGAAACCTCGCAGGGATCCACCGTGATGTTTTTACGCCATCTGAACTGTTCGTAAGGTCATTCCTACTGGAAATGGATTGGCTACTCCCCCTGCCACTAGCTACGGGGCTGGTGGTCGGTGCTCTATGGGCCCATTATGATGTATGTGTTTCATCCATCCCGTTCATCCATTTTTAAAGATCCTTTTATGTTTTTACCCCCAAAAAATGAGGCGGATATATATCTCAGGTGGACCACGCCACCGGAAAACAATAGTGATTGGATATCAACCATTAAAATCCTCCTAAGGCCCACCGTACTATGTTGATTATGTCATAAAGACCCATATGAAGGGAAAAAACAAATATCAGCTTGATCCAAAACTTTTATGGCCGCCAAAAAGTTTCTTCTAATGTGGTCTACTTGAGATTGGGATATACCTCATTTTGGCATTATATCATAAAATGATCTAGAAAAATACATAGACGGCATGGATGAAACACATACATCATGGTGGAGCCCACAGAGCACCGACAACCAGCCATTGGCTGGTGTCGGGGGAGTAGCCAATCCGTTTCCACTCCTACTGGGATGATCTGGAAACACAAAAAATTAGCCTGATCTAAAATTTACATGGCCCCACAGAATGTTTCAATGGTGGACGTTGAATTCCCACTGTTTTCTGTGACATGGCCCACTTGATTTTGTATCTGCCTCATTTTTGGTTCATGTCCTAGCATGATTGGCAAAATGAATGGGCAGGGTGAATTTATCACAAACATCTCAGTGGGCCCCACCTAACTTCTAGCGGCATGTACTTCCTGCGGTTGGAGGTGGCAGGCCCTATGGTGGGACCTATCTTTTTCTTGCAATGATCGTATGCCCACTTAAGGATCATCCTTATAAAAAATCAGGCTGATGCACTGAGAAGATGGCCATACGTGTATGTTGAATCACACTGCCAGTCGTCCACTAATTCAAGCTCTGTGGCCAACCTGATGAGTGGACCTTCCTACACAAGTGATCGGCGGGTCCCTCTCTAACGTTCTTAGAAAGCTTATTTTGGCCATACGTGTATGTTGAATCACACTGTCAGTCGTCCACTAATTCAAGCTCTGTGGCCAACCTGATGAGTGGACCTTCCTACACAAGTGATCGGCGGGTCCCTCTCTAACGTTCTTAGAAAGCTTATTTTGCAATTCTGCTTGTGGGCCCACCGTGGTTTGTCCGCAGAGTCCAATCCATCGAAAAGGTCATCCACCAAGAAAGTGAGACACCGCAACAAATAATGCCGATTCAAACATGAAGTGGGTACAAGTTTGGAAATTTTTGAGTGGATGTCCAATATTTTCTATGGCTTCGCTCACCTAATTACTGCATATGCTTCGTTTAAAAAATTTTAAAAATAAAATCCAATCATCATGGTGGGACCCACTCAGACGCCTGCATTGGACGGCACACACACAACACGGTGGACCCCGCACATACAGTTGAATAACATTATACCTCATCGAATAAGTTCCACATACATACAACAAGGTGGTACTGTAGCCGTTGGATCTGGGTCATGTTGTAGAGATCTAAACCATTTATATGATACACCACACGGTGGATGGAATGTACTGGGCCAGATTGTCCATTCAATAAATACAATTAGAGCCGTACATGAACCGAGTTAGCTGTAACTCTCTTGACTCTACTTGGAAAAGCTCCGCTTGAAATTGAGTTCAAGTTAAGTTGAGCTGATTTTTTTAGCTTGGAAAAAATTTGAGCTCAGCCCAGGCAAGATTGAGCTGGACTCGACTAAGCTTGGAACTTAGACTTGAACTTGACTTAGTTCAAATCGGTTTAACTTGGATCGAATTCATTTAATATAAATATTTTGTAAATAAATTATATACATATTAAAAATTATAAAACCAAAACTCGAACACATCTTGGAGGCTGAAATTTAAACTCAGCTTGAAAGATCGAGCTTGAGCTTGAGCTTGAGCTTGACTTGATCTCGGTTGAAGTTGGCCCGAGCTGCTGAGTTGAGCTGAGCTAGCAAGTCAGGCTCGAGGATCGACTCGAGCCAAGTTCAAGCTGGGGGTAGCTTGTTGGATGAGCTGAGCCAAGCTCGGCTCAATTCAGCTCATGTACAGCTCTAGATACAGACTTGACAAAAATTAACCGGACATGGGCTAAATCTCTTCAAAATTTGTCTGCACTGTACTCCAAGCTTTTAAATGATAAGTTCATAATTTATTTGTTTTTCCTTTTTATATTCACCATCTATTTTTTCATGCTATTTGGACGGATGGTTAAGATAAATCAATTGGTGTTATTTTTGCAAATAGTGTCTGCCAATAATAGGATAGAATGAATGGACAATCAAGATCAATGGGTATGTTTCTGCACACATCATTTAAAACATTTTTGCATTAGGGTTCTGCCAATAACATGCTGGCATTTTCCTTTAAAATTCGAGAACTGATCATATATGGGCGTTGGCATCGGTCATTGTGGTACAGGGGATTTTAGCCATTGGATAAATTAAATAATGGAGCTAAAAATAAATAAATATTTAACACATCTGATGACTAAAAAAAACCCGTATCACAAGGAAAGATGCAAGTGTCTACAGGCAGTGGGTTCTCTTAAATTTTGTAGTGAATAGGTGCAATTTGCGCAAAAACTCAACTCTTAATACCATTAGGGATTTATGAAAAAATAGATAAGTATACTTATAAGCTCTCACAAAATTTAGAATTTTAAGCTAATGTTGGGGTCCCTCCTCATGTTGAGTGGGCTTAAGTACTTTTAGTGTCAGATGTGTGTGAGATCAGATGTGTGTGAGAAATATTTTAGTATTTTGGCCAAGCAAATAAAATGAGAGAAAATGAGATGTTTTTGTTTAAAGAGAGTTAGAGCAACATGTGGGGATTTTATTTCCTAAGGTAAGAAGTTGAGAAAGAGGAGAAGAATGGGCTTTGCAGAAGAGAAGATCAACAGACTTTTTCTATCGAAATCTTCACATCTTGGTTTGTGAGGATCCCATTCACAACATTAGTTTCTTCGATTGTCTTCTCCGAAGGTTGCGTTGAGGATTTTTTACAACTCCTAGTTAATGAGAAATTTATTTCTTTCATGTTATTTGTAATCTACCTTTGGGTAATGTAGTTGGGATATTCAAGAGAGGTCTTTTGATGATTATACTTCCATTATTTTGATTATAATGAATTTGTGCCGAACTAGGTCCCGTGATTTTTTCCTTCACATTGGAGAATTTTCCACGTAAAAGTTTTTGGTGTCTCTTATATTTTACGTGTTTGATGATTTGATTGTTTGTATTAGAAGTAATTTTCAACTATTAAATATTTTATATTGTTAATCTCATTGATTTGTCATAGAAGAAAAAGTTATGTGGTTTCCAATAGCTAATACTAATGCTTTTTTAAAAAAAAAAAAAAAAACAAGCAAGCATTTGGTTGAAGAAAACTCCATTAATGAGCAAAAGAAAAAGAAAAAGAAAAAGAAAAATCTCTCTTATATTGCCTTGTTTTTATCTTGTTGCATAGAATTTAGTCTTCCATTCCTGTTAGTTTTGCAATATTACATATTGAGAATATCTTCCAAAAAAAATCTTGAAAAGAAGAAGAAGAAGAATATCCACGTAAGTATGACTCAAGGGTGAACTGATGGAAAACCAATTAATTGAGCATATGGACATAAGAGATACAAATTCTAACATTGTGTGCTTTGCACATATGATACTTGATTTTGCAGAAAATTACACTATCTTCAATTTCAATTAACTAATTGCTTACATGACAGTCTTACTACTCTTTGAATGCCAAACCCTTATCACAAAATTTCTACCCATGGGATGTTGCAGCTCCCACTTAACTAGCATAAGCCCTCGCATTGGCAACCATATTGAAAGTGTATACTCATGCTTCAGTGGTAGACTCGTAAGAGTTTCAACATGAGGTAATGGGTTTGAGTACCCATGTGTGTGAAATTCCACTATGGTGTTAGTGCGTGATTGTGTGTATGAGGTGTAAGTCCATGTGTCACGTCCCAAACTCGGAACTGGGTTCACAAATTGCCCGATCACCGAATCGGTGCCGACAGCCTTCGTAGTACCCATTCTCGACTTCCGGTACCCATGCGCCAGATTCCGATCCTGAGATCCTACAAGAAGGATTTTCAACGTACATTTATCTCGTAAGAAGCATAACCACAAGTTTACCCAAATCACAAAGGCAACATCATCATCACATATCCACTAATATAAATATTTGAATACAATACTAAAAGGAAAATACATATGTCGAAAATCAAAGCTCCAAAAAAAGACAAATAACCTCGGCATGTCAGTCTGTGCATTTTGTAGTTTCTTTGTTAGAGGACTTGTTGCCCATATAATTTACCGAGAAAGTAGACTACATGGGAAGAAAAAACAACCTAGCTACATCTTCTCCTACATTGAAATCAATTTGCTTGTTTGGCTTGCTAGTCCGCTCATTCGATTTAGTTTCAAATGTGTGGTTTATTGTTAGCACAACAATTTGTTTTATTTGTTAATTTTCCTCGTTTACTATGTTAAATAATAGGATATATATAGCTATATATTTACATTGTACATACTATAAATAAGTATATGACTGGATACACACATCTTCAGCGCAAGCGCACACACATCTAGCAGAAACCAACCCTAGGCCGCTCGTTGACAGCTCTTCATATACAAGAGATGGCAATCTTAAAATGTGTGTACACTGATGGGTTTTTTTCCCCGTCTTCGACCGGTCCTGAGCCCCGCCGACCGGTCCCGTCGGGAGGCGCGTCGGGGTGCGGAGCGTAGGGTTCGAGCCCTGACACGACTCAAGTCCAGCGAGTTCGTGCTGTTTTTCTCGAGGTCTTCTCGACCAGTCGTAGGTGAGCTTCGACCGGTCGTAGGTGGTCTACGACCAGTCGTAGGTGAGCTACGACCAGTCGTAGGAGGCTAAGACCAGTCCTGAAATTTCCAGGACTAGTCGTAGGTTACGCAGTTTGTTCCGCGATTTTGCGCGAAACTGCGGATTTGAGTCCTTTCGCAACTGGGATGCGGAAAGGAGTTTCCCAAAACTATAAAGGGGTTGCCTAGGGTTTTTCTAGGCATCACAAAATAGCAAGAGGGTTTCCTAAAGCTTTGCAAGGGATTTGCTAAAGGGTTTAGGGCTATCAAAGGTGAGAGAGAAAGAGATAGAGAGAGAGGAAGCTTGTGGAAGGGAGCCGTCGTCTCAGCGCTTCTACGTCCTTGTGATCGGTGAGATCTCTCTAGTTTTTTTTTCTTCTCTCATTATTTATCCACTCCTGCGTGAGTGAAGAAGGTTGTAAAACGTTCTACTTCATAGTGGATTGTTGATCTGGACGAGGTCCCGTGGTTTTTACCTCTTTGAGGGTTTTCCACGTAAAAATCTCTTGTGTGGTGTGTGATTGATGCTTTGATTTATTTCATTGCTTTTATTATCCATAATTCTGGTTTGTTTCGGGAGGCTAGATCCTAAGGTTTGTGCAAGGCATCCCAACAAAGTGGTATCAGAGCTAAGTTCATTGAACGGGTAGGATCGGTTTTGAATTATGGAAGGTGGCTCAAGGATGATCGGCCTCAATGGTTCTAACTGGACCATATGGAGGCTAAGATGGAGACTTGCTTTATTGCAAGGACCTATATTCTCCAATCTCAGGCATATCAGCAAAATCCAAAGATATGACTGATGATGATTGGAAGAAGATGGACCGAAAGGCGGTGGGGTTAATTAGACAATGGTTGGATGATTCTGTGTTCCACCATGTGTCTACGGAAACCTCAGCCGAAAGCTTATGGCTAAATTACAAGGGCTGTATGAGAGGAAGACAGCCGGTAATAAGATATTTCTGATAAGGCGACCTGTGAATCTCAAGTTCAAGGATGGTGGTTCGGTGGCCGAGCACATGAATGAGGTCAGCAATATAGTGAACCAACTCACCTCTATGAAGATGGTCCTGGATGATGAATTGTAGGCTTTACTATTGCTTAGTTCATTGCCTGATAGTTGGGAGACATTGGTGGTGTCTCTAAGTAACTCCGCGCCAGACGGAAAGATATCCATGGAACAGGTAACTAGCTGTCTCTTTAATGAAGAGACAAGGAGGAAGTCTCAGGGGTCTACTCAGCAAGAAGCTCTTGTGACGTAGGAACGGGGGAGGAAAGAACATGAAGGGCGGGAAGGCCCAAGATAATCAAGAGGCAAGTCGAGTAACAGAAAAGAGGTTGAATGCTGGAACTGTGGCAAGAAGGGCCACTATAAGCATGAATGTCGTAAGAACGACAAGAAAGGAAAAGGAAGGAAGATGAATCAGATTCCACTGCGGTCGCCTCAGATGGCGACATGGTAGTTATTCTTTCTACAGATCACAATGTATGTCTCACGGCTACGAGTCAGGGCACCGACTGGGTGATAGACTCTGGAGCTTCTTTTCATGCGACTCCACACAGGGACTCCTTCACAAGCTACAAGTCAGGTGAGACTATGGGACTGTGAAGATGGGAAATTCTGGCGTATCAAAGATCGTGGGAGTTGGTGATATTTGTGTGAAAACTGATGTGGGCTGCACATTGGTTCTCAAGGATGTGAGGCATATCCCAGACCTTCGCCTCAACTTGATGTCGACGGGAAGGTTGGATGATGATGGCTATGAAAGCCGGTTCGCTGGTGGGCGCTGGAAGCTCATCAAGGGTTCATTGATCGTAGCCAGAGGAAAGAAGTGTTGCACCCTGTACAAGGCAAGTGTCAGTGTATGCAAGGGTGGGTTGAACGCAGTGGAAGATTCAGCTATTGACATGTGGCATAGGCGTCTAGGCCACATGAGTGAAAAAGGGCTTCAGGTACTAGCAAAGAAGCAGCTCCTTCCAGACGTGACAGGTATGCCTCTTAAAACCTGTCTTGATTGTTTATCAGGGAACAGCATAGAGTTTCATTCGTTAAAACTGCTTCTCATGTTAATAAAGTGCATGCATTAGATTTGGTTTATCTGATGTTTGTGGTCCTATGAGGACAAAAACCTTGGGTGGGGCATTGTATTTTGTTACTTTTATAGATGATGCATCTAGGAGGGTTTGGGTTTATGCTTTGAAATCCAAGGACGAGGTCTTTGGTGTGTTTAAATTGTTTCATGCTATGGTCGAGAGAGAGACAGGTAGACCATTGAAGTGCATCCGCACTGACAATGGTGGTGAACATTGACGACTTTCACGAGTACTGCAAGTTCTAGGGTATACGGCATGAACAGACGGTTCCCAAGACCCCCCAGCATAATGGTGTAGCTGAGCGAATGAATCGCACCATTGTTGAGAGAATCAGATGCATGTTATCCCATGCGAAGTTGCCCAAGACGTTCTGGGGAGAAGCAATGCGCACGGCGGTGTATTTGATAAACAGGTCTCCATCAGCCCCGTTGAATGGAGAAGTGCCTGAGAATGTGTGGACTGGACATGATCCATCGTACAGTCATCTCAGGGTGTTTGGATGCAGGGCATCCGTTCACGTACCAAAGGACGAGAGGTCCAAGCTCGATATGAAGATCAGGCAGTGTGTGTTCTTGGGGTACGGTGATGAAAAAATCGGTTACAAGTTATGGGATCCGACCGAAAAGAAGTTCGTCAGGAGCAGAGATGTAGTTTTCTTTGAAGATCAGTGTATCGAAGACATTGGTAAGCCAGAGAAGAACCAGCCTAGTTCAGGTGAGCTAGAGGACATGGATCCGATTACTCCTCCCGTGGTGCCTGATGACGGGGGAGTACAGCAAGGTGCAGAGGACGAGGGAGTTCCTTCAGAAGATGAACCAGGGGAGCAGCCCCCACTTGATCCACCTGTTGAGCCACAAGTGAGGAGGTCATCTAGGGACACACACCGTCTAAGAGGTACTCGCCGCATGAGTACATTATGCTAACCGATGGGGGAGAGCCAGAAGATTATTCTGAGGCCCTAGCCGACGAGCATAAGGGGGAGTGGTTGAAAGCTATGTAAGAGGAAATTGAATCCTTGCATAAGAACCACACCTATGACATGGTGAAACTGCCTAAGGGCAAGAAAGCTCTAAGCAACAAGTGGGTGTTCAGGAAGAAGACTGAGCAGAAGAATTCACAGACGAGGTTCAAGGCCAGACTTGTGGTGAAAGGGTTTGGTCAGAGGAAAGGTATAGACTTCGAGGAGATATTCTCACCAGTGGTGAAGATGACATCCATACGGGTGTTGCTTGGGTTGGCGGCTAGCATGGATCTGGAGATAGAGCAGTTAGATGTTAAAACTGCCTTTCTCCATGGTGACCTGGAAGAAGAGATCTACATGCACCAACCAGAGGGGTTCGAAGTCAAGGGCAAGAAGCATATGGTGTGTAGGCTGAGGAAGAGCTTGTATGGGCTGAAACAAGCTCCACCACGACAATGGTACAAGAAGTTCGACTCGTTTATGTTGAACATGGGTATGACAGAACGGAGTCGGACCACTGTGTGTTCACGACGAAGTTCTCAGATGGTGATTTCTTAATTCTGCTCTTATACGTTGATGACATGCTCATCATGGGAAAAGACATCAAAAAGATTGACAGGCTGAAACAGGAGTTGGGCAAGTCTTTTGCGATGAAAGACTTGGGCCCGGCTAGACAGATCCTAGGAATGGAGATAACCCGTGACAGAAGCAGTAGGAAGCTTTGGCTGTCACAAGAGCGGTATATTGAGAAAGTCCTAGAGCGGTTCAATATGAATGCAGCGAAGCCGGTCAGTACTCCACTGGATGGTCACTTCAGATTGAGCGACAGGCAGTGTCCCAAGACGAAGGAAGAGGTGGAAGAGATGCAGAAAATACCCTACGCGTCAGCAGTATGAAGTTTGATGTATGCTATGGTGTGTACACGCCCAGACATAGCATATGCGGTTGGTGTTGTCAGCCGTACCTTGCCATCCTGGCAAAGAGCATTGGGCAGCAGTGAAATGGATACTACGGTATCTAAGAGGCTCATCCAGGTTGAGCCTATGCTATGGTGACGGAAAACCTGTGTTAGAGGGCTACACAGATGCAGATATGGCAGGTGACATAGACTCCAGGAAGTCTACATCGGGGTTCATGTTCACGTTTGCAGGGGAGCGGTTTCTTAGCAAAGCAAGCTACAGAAGGTCGTAGCATTATCGACGACAGAGGCCGAATACATCGCAGTCACAGAAGCATGTAAAGAGATGCTTTGGATGAAAAGGTTCCTACAGGAACTTAGCCTAAAGCAGGAGGAGCACGTGGCCTATTGCGATAGTCAAAGTGCTATACACTTGAGCAAGAATCCAAGTCAGCATTCCAAGTCGAAGCACATAGAGATTCGGTATCACTGGATCAGGGATACTTTGGAACAGAAGGTGTTACAGCTTGAGAAAGTCCACACGGACGATAATGGGTCAGACATGATGACCAAGGCTTTGCTCAAGGGCAAGTTTGAGGTTTGTAGAAACCTGGCTGGCTTGAAGAAGGTGGATCCCTCCTGGGTCAAAAAGGGGGAGATTTGATGGGGTTTTTTCCCCGTCTTCGATCGGTCCTGAGCCCCGCTCGACCGGTCGTGGGAGGGCGCTCGACCGGTCGTAGGTTCGAGCCCTGGCACGACTCAAAGTCCAGCGAGTTCGTGCTGTTTTTCTCGGAGGTCTTCGACCAGTCGTAGGTGAGCTTCGACCGGTCGTAGGTGGTCTACGACCAGTAGTAGGTGAGCTACGACCAGTCGTAGGAGGCTAAGACCAGTCCTGGAATTTCCAGGACTAGTCGTAGGTTACGCAGTTTGTTCCGCGATTTTGCGCGAAACTGCGGATTTGAGTCCTTTCGCAACTGGGATGCGGAAAGGAGTTTCCCAAACTATAAAAGGGGTTGCCTAGGGTTTTTCTAGGCATCACAAAATAGCAAGAGGGTTTCCTAAAGCTTTGCAAGGGATTTGCTAAAGGGTTTAGGGCTATCAAAGGTGAGAGAGAAAGAGATAAGAGAGAGAGGAAGCTTGTGGAAGGGAGCCGTCGTCTCAGCGCTTCTACTACGTCCTTGTGATCGGTGAGATCTCTCTAGTTTTCTTTTTTCTCTCATTGTTTATCCACTCCTGCGTGAGTGAAGAAGGTTGTAAACGTTCTACTTCATAGTGGATTGTTGATCTGGACGAGGTCCCGTGGTTTTTACCTCTTTGAGGGTTTTCCACGTAAAAATCTCTTGTGTGGTGTGTGATTGATGCTTTGATTTATTTCATTGCTTTTATTATCCATAATTCTGGTTTGTTTCGGGAGGCTAGATCCTAAGGTTTGTGTAAGGCATCCCAACATACACTTCTCTATAGTATATAAAAATATAAATACATATCCTATAACAATAAATTGACAACCGATCCTGGTCATCATCAATTTTTAAGAATTTGAATTTTGCATATCTACCAAACCTAATACTTGGAACAGCTTATTCCTCAAGCTAGAGAATTATAAGATGAACGAATGGAGGCACCTCAGGAGGAATGATAATTTATATCCCATTCTTTTGGGGTAGGAAAGTAAGGGATCTAACTGAAATTTTAATAGGATCTTCCATGCCTTAGTAGGCTCCCCATTTCAATAGGAGGCCAACTATTAAAGTTCATTGAGCGATTAGGAATTTTTTTTCATAAAACTACTTAATATAAAATTTACATTTTGGTGCCTTTTACAAAAAGATTTCAATAAGCTACCTCATTAATCTAACTAATTGTGACTGGGATATCTTTTGTTACATTTGTTGATGACTCCTTTGGGTTGGGAGATGTGAGCAAAAGAGTCCATGGCTTGGGGCCTACCTTGATGTTTATGTCAAATCCACCTTAACCATCAGGTGAGTCAACGCATGCTAGGCACAAGGGTTAAAAATCAGCCCCATCCGTGATTCTGATAAACCATATGATTGAAAATAGTTGACAGGGCAACACTCACCTTTCCAGTTGTTTCCCTTAGTGTGGTCCAACTAAATCACGGATGGATCTAATTTTTGTGCGTCGGGCCTAAATTTTGGTGTAGCATCTAATGGATGGTATGGATTTCAAATGATCATTGTGGCATGCCCTATAAAAATCAAAGGCCGACATCTCTCTCAATTGTTTCCTTAGATGTGGCCCGCCTGAATCACACTCAGCCTAATGTTTTGACCTCAGGCCTAACATGGGATTACACATCAATGGTCAAAGTGGTCTCACATACACATTAGTACATTACGGTGGAGCCATAAAAACTCAAGGGTTAATGTCCCAAAATAGAGGGACATGGAAGGCTCAAGTGGACCACACCACTCCCGAGAATTTTTTAACGATAGAAACTTAATCTCCATTATTTCTTACAGTGTGGTCCACTTGAGCCTTCAATCCACCTCATTTTATGGGCTCCAGACCTAAAATGAGTTGTCAAAATGAATGGACAGCTTAGATAAAACACACATTATGGTGGATCCCAAATAGACCCGTAGGGGACTGTCAGTATCTAGCTAAGGCCTGGTGGGTCCGGTTTTAATCCACAGCTAATTTAGCTACGGTTTATAGTTGTAGCCAATATCCCTCATAGTCCGTAAACTTTACAACGTAAGAGGTTTTCTTAGGAATAATTAGAGAGGGACACCTCCCTTAATTTTTGACAAGGCCACCGTGATGTATATGTAAACTCCCGTGTTAAGTTCAATGCAAAAAATAAAATAAAATCAAGTTAACCTATGATTCAAGTGGGCAAAAATAAAGAAACAATTGGGAGAAAGATCTCCACCCTTGATTTTTATAGAGCCACCATGATTATTATAAAAAATCCACTCTAACTATTAAATGAATTTAAGCCTAGGGCTCAAAAATCAGGTCCATCTGTGATTTAGGTGGGCCACGCCAAGGAAAACAATCTAATGGATGAGTGTTGCACTATACACTGTTTCTAATCATGTGGTCCACCTGAGTAATTACCTACCACTGAGCAGCCATTATGAAATCTAAAGGAAAGTACTCTAATAATAATTACTTAAAAACTTCTTTTATTTTATTATTCCATGTTTTGATGTGCTTTAAAAAAAAAAAAAAAAAAAAAAGATCCTATATTTTAGGAAAGCATTCTTGTTCATTTTCACCATTTTTTCTAAGCACATTCAAAGTGAAAATTTTCTTACCTTGAGCTTCGATACCGTTCCTCTTCTACAAGGATGCCCTCCGTAGAATTAGATAAGTTAATCCAACTTTATGTGGAGCCCCACACATAAAGACTGAGACGGTACCTATGTGGCACCATTAAATCAAATTATGTGGGAGAGCCTCCACCTACAAAATAAGTAAATGCTAGTAATGCGGCACTGATGCTTCCCAAATGCGTCGTGAAAAAATGAAAAATGAAAAAATGAATTCAAAACGAAAATCTAATCTAAACATAGGTAATACAAGTGGTTTGTATCTAAACATATCATAGGATACAATCATACAATGTAGGATTTAAACCAATCTAATGTAACATATCCTAATACTAATAACTCAGGGCTACGAACGGGTGAGCTTAGGGTCCCTAGATTTCAAACCGTCCAATCTGGGTCTATTTGAAATTTTGCATTTGTTAAGCTTAGGCACAAGCCCTAATTACCCAATCCACGAAAAATCAAACATCAAATAGATAACTATGATTTCAACCGGATCTTGATACATGAGTTGAGAATGGGATGGATTGGAACCACACAGTCCACCTAACCCTTTCAGCAAGAAATGATGTCAATGACAAGGACGAGGATGACGATTCTGATCAACGATGATGATGTTTCATTAGTTTTATTTATTTAACACCTATGTTTGTGGACGTTTATTTCAACTTAGGTGGGATGGAGTGATCACTGTATATATCTTATTGTTTTTGTATGTAATCTTTGCAAGTTTTGTTTATTATATCTACTGATGCGACCACGTTGTGTAAAATTTTTTTGTTAAAAATATGAATGTAGCTGGTTAGTCTACGGCTATTGTAAAATAAGTTCAATTCTACAATTTTATTTGTGGGCCCCACCGAGAATTTTGCATTACATCCACTTTGTTCATCATGTGTGTCCCCTCATGTTATCTTTTGCCAAAAAATCAGACTGGTCAAAACTAGAGTGGGCCACAACATTTGAAATCATGCCTAATGTCTATAAAATCATGTGGAGTGGTCCACCTTAGTTTTGTACTGACCTGATTTTTAGTAGGTCCATTGATCATAGTGGATCTCATCTTATGAATGGATTAGATTAAAAATGTAAAACATGGGGTCTGGAGTTTTCATTGGTGGGCGTCTCCTTCCCAACTTTTCTTTGTGGTGTGGCCCACCTATATTTTTGATTGGCCTGAGTTTTAGAACATGGAGTCAAATTAAAGGGGTTCATCTTCTGGATGGAGTGGATGCACGCCTTACATCACAATGGGGCCCACAGGGCCTAACACAAAATCATAGTATCAGCTGATGATACAAGAGCTGGACAGGAACCGAGCGCAAATTCAAAATTAATACTTCCCCGAAATAAATCAATCTTTGAAAATATGCTCGTGATGATGATTGGCGGTCTAACTTAGACCGGTCCCTTTCAATTACAGTTCATCACTCGTCCCATTCACGAAAGGCCCATGCGGTCGCATGGGCGTGTGATCCGGACCATCCATCTGGGGTTCTGTACACTAGATCGCATTGACCGTCGGATACCACATTGGTTGGATTACCTTATCTTTCCAATGGGCAACCTTTAAAGGATGGCTAAGAACAAAAATCATCAGCAGTCCACATCGAGGAAAATCAGGCAGCTTCGATTGTCGCATTGGCATGACTTTTGTATAGTGGTTCACGGATATCAGGGCCTATCAGATGGAAGGTCCTGATCATTTGATCATGCAACCACTTGGGTCCCATCCAGAACCGCCAAGTGCAATTGGCTTCAAGCGCTAACATGATAGACGTATAGTTACATTGGAGAAACTTTGATACTCTGGCAGACTGTGATGGATTATGTGCAGGCACTTATTGCATACGTGGCGTAAAAGTAGTTTTAATTAGACTTCCAAACTATGGATTCTACTTTGGATGTATCATGAACCAAATGTTAGTTTCTTTATTATCTATATATGGACATTTATTGGACTGTTAAAAATGAAAAATATCCAACAGTCCTATTTTAACAAAAAGGTGTTCACAAATCAGAGATTCAGCTTGCTCAACCAATCTGATTTTGGGAATGTGACTTTAGTGACAGCGGATTCTACAATTTAGGCAGTTTAATTTTATTTAATGTTAGCCACGTTACAATTTCTGAGTGGCCGCATATCAAGCGTGATAGTCTGCCAGAGTATCAAATATGCCCCATCATCGGCTATAGCGTGGAAAGTGAGGTTTGACTTAAGCACGTTTATGAGGTAGCACATTCACTAAAATATTTCAAAACATGGCTCTATAGAAATGAGAGCACAAGAGTACACTCCTCTGATATTATGTACGGTATGCATACCACATGTGTACAGTGATCCGAACCATCCAACCCTTGGAATCCACCATAGATTGGCCACACCGGAATTACACTGGTCCAGAAGTTCTAAACATCCAATCCACAACCATTTACCTATTCAATGTTAACCGTTTTAATGTTTTATCTTTCAGTGCCCATTTTCATGACACCCGTACGACGGTTATAGATGTGCGCAATTGGATGAACCGTCAAAATTACATCTACATCTATCACATGTAAGGTTACTCAACGGGAGGAGGACATTAATCCGGTGCTTCGCAGGTACACAGTAATAGAATGGCATAGCCATGACACATCTATAAATGAAGTGCATGGGAATCAACATACAGGAGTAACAGAACCAGAGCTCCTCTCACAATGGTTATTTCCAGGCGAGTCTACTTCTACTCTCTTCTTTTCAATGTCCTTATCTACATGGCTATGATCCACGGTAGGGAAGAGCCTTCCCTAGCAGTGAAAACATGTTCCATCAACCCTTGCAGGGGAAAAACTGCCAACCAGCAATGTTGCAAAGCTATAGAAAATGGTATTAACCAGGGTGGGTGTTCTTGCGTATGTGGGGCCCTCAAAGGTTACGGTGCACCCGGTCTATTCACTGCTTGTGCTGCTAAATGGGGTTGTAGGAAATGTAATCAGTGTAGTAGATGTAGTTAGTGAATGATGTCAATGCTTTATGATGATGATGATTATGGGTACCAGTCTAAGATGTCATGCATGTAGTTTGGTTCTTGGAGGTGATGAGTGATGTTGTGATGTTAATGTATGTATATCCGTATGTATGTATGTGATGTGATGTATTTGCTTAGAGAAAATAAGTGTAGTATCACTTCTTTTTTTTGGTTAGCTTGTTAGTACACCCCACTGTAAGTTCACACTTCACTATTAGCCACCCCCACTAGGGATCGATACCAACACCTCAGTGTTGAAACAAGGTAGGTAACATTCTGAATTTTCGCTATTTTAAAATTTCAAAAATCCTTTAAAAAAAAATTATACAACCAGCACGTCATCACTTACTGACCCTTGACGTTCGAGGTGATCTTATACGTGACTGGTACTAATAAAGAACCGTACAAATAAGATTGATCAAATGTAGAAAACCAATGAATTCAACCGATCACTCAAACATTGAGTTTAGCACTACGATTTGTTCACATAGGGCCCAAAACTAACCGACCCATCGCTGACTAATCAAGACAATCGTAACTAAGTTAAAGATCTTCCCAAAGCCGAGTCGGCTATGACTCGAACCTTAATTAATAAATCAAATCAACCCAATTACTCTTTTTAATAGTGGACGTTGAATCAACACTCTTTCCTGTAATGTGGTTTAATTGAGATTGTGATATACTTCATTTTTGGTATCATTCCATAAAATGATCTAGAAAAATACATGGACGGTAGATGAAACACATATCATAATGGGGCCCACAGAGTACCGACCACCAGCCATTGGCTGGGAATGTGACTTTAGTGACAGCGGATTCTAGAATTTAGGCGGTTTAATTTTATTTAATGTTAGCCACGTTACAATTTCTGAGTGGCTGCATATCAAGCGTGATAGTATGCCAGAGTATCAAATATGCCCCTATCACAGGCTATAGCGTGGAAAGTGAGGTTTGTCTTAAGCACGTTTAATAGGTAGCACATTCACTAAAATATTTCAAAACATCGTTCCACATAAATGGGAGCACAAGAGTACACTCCTCTGATATTATGTCCGGTACACATACCACATGTGTACAATGATCCGAACCATCCAACCCTTGGAATCCACCATGGATTGGCCACATCGGAAATTACACTGGTCCAGAAGTTCTAAACATACAATTCACAACCATTTACCTATTGAACGTTAACCGTTTTAATGTTTTATCTTTCAGTGCCCATTTTCATGACACCCGTACGACGGTTATAGATGTGCGCAATTGGATGAACCGTCCAGATTACATCTACATCTATCACATGTAAGGTTACCTAACGGGAGGAGGACATTAATCCGGTGCTTCGCAGGTACACAGTAATAGAATGGGATAGCCATCCCACCTAATCCCTTCTAATCCCACTGCCCAAACAGGCCCTAAATGAAGTGCACGGGAATCAACATACAGAACCAGAGCTCCTCTCACAATGGTTATTTCCAGGCGAGTCTACTTCTACTCTCTTCTTTTCAGTGTCCTTATCTACATGGCTATGATCGACGGTAGAGAAGAGCCTTCCCTAGCAGTGAAAACATGTCCCATCAACCCCTGCAGGGGAAAAACTGCCAACCAGCAATGTTGCAAAGCTATAGAAAATGGTATTAACCAGGGTGGGTGTTCTTGCGTATGTGGGGGCCTCAAAGGTTACGGTGCACCCGGTCTATTTACTACTTGTGCTGCTAAATGGGGTTGTAGGAAATGTAATCAGTGTAGTAGATGTAGTTAGTGAATGATGTCCATGCTTTATGATGATGATGATTATGGGTGCCAGTCTAAGATGTCATGCATGTAGTTTGGTTCTTGGAGGTGATGAGTGATGTTGTGATGTTGATGTATGTATATACGTATGTATGTATGTATGTATGTGATGTATTTGCTTAGAGAAAATAAGTGTAATATCACTTCTTCTTCTTTTTGTTAGCTTGTTAGTACACCCCACTGTAAGTTCACACTTCATTGTTAGCCACCCCCACTAGGGATCGATACCAAGGCCTCAGTGTTGAAACAAGGTAGGTAACATTCCGAATTTTCGCTATTTTAAAATTTTAAAAATCCTTTTAAATTTTTTTTACAACTAGCCACGTCCTCACTTACTGACCCTTGACGTTCGTGATGAGCTTATACGCGACTGGTACCGATAAAGAACTGTACAAATAAAATTGATCAAATGTAGAAAACCAATGAATTCAACTAATCACTCAAACATCAAGTTTAACACTATGATTTGTTCACATAGGGCCCAAAGCTAACCGACCCATCGCTGACTAATCAAGACAATTGTAACTAAGTTAAAGATCTTCCTAAAGCTGAGTCAGCTTATGACCTGAACCTTAATTAATAAATCAAATAAACTCAGTTACTCTTTTAGCCTAAAACCGACGGTTTAAATTGATTATGACCGAATCACCCTTTTCGCTAATTTTGAATAGGTTATACTGTGAACTTAGTTGATCCATACCTCAACAACTACGCCCAAGAAATCTCCCTACCCAATTTATTCAAGAAGTGCCCCGATTACCGAAAAAGCTCTAGACCGCTCGTTAGTGGGCCACTAGTTTCGAAATTATAGAGTAACGTCCATCTCACTAGACTTGTGTTCCATCGCAGACGATGGACTCAAAAGACGCCTTTAAACAGACGATTTGCACCGTCCAGTCGACACTTGTAAAAGGCAACTCTTCCAAGTATTGGCCAAAAATCCGAATTTTAAAATAAATGGCCCCGTCACTTAAGACGATAAATTATGACATTTTTGCCGTCGGATTTCACCCAAATTTGCACCATAGGTTTAAGCTATTTTCCTGCACTCGTCCGCCAAATCTGACCCCCGATTGAGAAACGGTGATCGTTGATCGCAAATCGGACCCTTGCAATAAAACCCTGCGTCTGTTTGCAGTCTAACTTTGCACAACCCTTCATCGAGCCATGGGGCACCTATTCCATAAATTAGATAGGTCAGGAGGCCATCAGAGCAGCCCCAACATCTATAAATGGGTCCCACAAGGCCGTCTGAGGCAATTAATGGAACCCAGGGCCAATTGATTTAATTACAAGTTATAAAACCCTTAAACCCCTCTCCCACAGAATTTTCAGCTGCTGAGAGAGAGAGAGAGAGAGAGAGAGAGAGAGAGAGAGAGAGAGAGAGAGAGAGAGAGAGAGAGAGAGAGGAGGGTGCATGTGCAGGGAGCTAGGAAATTGGAATTTCCCACACTCCCACCTCCACATTACAGGGAATCTCGGCCCTATCGCCGTAGAAGCGAGTTACGTCCGATCCAGGGTAAGAATTCAAGTTTTCTTCCATTTTCTCCTTTGTTAAAGCCACATGCATGCATCTTGACACGAAGTCCATGTAACGTAGGGCCCCAGCACGTCAAGTTTGCAGACTCGACGTCGCTAGAGCGACCACAAGAGTTTCCGGTCGACAAATAGGTGCGGACCATTAACATTAGGTGGCCATTTATCAAACATAGGCCAAAATTAATGATTTTCTATGAAAATCTTTCTGTGCATGTTGTTTCCCAAAGGAATTAATGGTAGACATTCACTTAAAATCGATTAGACTCTATTAGAGGAGTAGTACTTTAGTTCCTAACCATCTAATATTTACCCTGTTTGAATTCCTCTCCACTATGAGAAATTGAGTTTGATTCATCCCCAAACTTGGAGTAATTTGGGGAAAATGTATTGCATGCTTTTCATGTATATGAATTGAGGAAATTAATAACATAATTACATACATGTATGCCTAAATTTCTGCAGTTAGGAATATTATAAGGCCCTCTTACAATATTAAGTAAATTAATGTTCTTACATGCTTGCTTAGAACTCTTTTACAATTTGATCATTAATAATATATAATATATGATTCTGATACTTATGCATGCTCGAATTCTCCACAAATAGAAGTAGATCGTATTATATTTCTTTTATATCTAGGAATACAATTCCCCCTTGTTTGGTTGGCCAGCAAACACTGAAGCCCGTAGCGGCAGCCCCATCGGTAGGGCTGTCCAATGGCCAATTTGATATATTTAGTTCGAGTACGGATAGCCGGCAGTAGTTGGACTATATGAGACGCTCGATCCTAATTAGGTGTTTCGCAACTCGCCTGAACGAGGGCAAATTGGCTCACTTGCTGACCAACCATGTATGGTCACACCTGCCTGAATTTGAAGTACCTCATACCTTTAAAAGACCACTATTAACCATTAATGATACAATCCCCAGACTCATGAACCGGGCATGGTGGAATGGGACACCGTGTCCGAGCTGTTGGCCTACGCTGGGATGACGAGCCTCCCCATAGTGACCAGTGAGCAACCAAGTCTCAGGAGATGGGCATGGTGGAATGAGACATTGTGTCCGTACTGTCGGCCTACGTCGGGGTGATGAGTCTCCCCGTAATGACCAACGAGCACAGGAAGTGATAGGCCATTATTCGAACGACCCCTGTTACATTATCCGACCGATGGTTCCATGCCAGAGTATCGTTCAAACGACTCGGGTACGAATGGAATTGGGTGACGAGCCGTTTTTCTTATGGTGATTTGGTTATATGGCAAGTCTGCACCTCGGAACTGAGTAATCATATTCGTGTTTGGGTGACGACCCATACCGAGCTGATCCTTGAACCTTTAAGTATCATGTCTTACCTTTGAAATTATTGATTTGTAAAACAAATGGATGATACCTAAATTTGGATCAAGGATCGTAAATTCAGAGCCGCTACGGCTGCCCTGAGCCAAGTAATTTGGTTAAGGCCATTGATTAAATGGAGGTGTTTTAGCTTCCCCAAATCTTGCTGGATGAACGAACTTAATTAAATACTCGGCTAACATGAATATTCACGCATTGCATTAGTTAGGTTGGCGACTCGGCAGTTGAGGTTGCATTGAGGGAGTGTTTGTTATTGCGATCGTAAGATGGAGTTGTTTGAGGTAGTGTTGTATAGTGAGGGCATGCATCATATCAAATACCATGCTTGTGCATTAACAAGAGTGTCTAGGAATTGTATGCTCACTTTGCTTTTTCATTAATTGTGTATATGGAATTGATAACATGTGTAACTTATTTCTAATAGAACCCATTGAGTTGATCACTCACTCCTTCTCTAGGACGGTGTTTTAAAGCACCAACCAGAACACATTATAGATGCAGGGTTGATGGAGTTAGATGCGCTGGAGGATGCCGGTGTAGACGAAGAGGAGGAGCGAGCGTATTTTCAGACTTTCGACGGATCCTTCTAGTCCGAGTTCGGGCGATTGCGGGGTATAGACCAGGGCCCTAGTCACCTTGGGACATATGTATGGGTGGGGTTAGTTCCCTGTTTGGATATTTTTTAGATTTGTTATTTGGATATTTTTATATGTAGTGGTACTTGATACTGCTTTATGATTTACTTATGCTTCATGCCTTGCTAAACTCTCAATGTTTATGAGATTGTCCAAATGTAATTAAAATCTGAAGCTCATTAGAGTACACACGTGGCATCTGGGAATTCGGGAGCCATGTTCCTGCTCGGCCCTCCAAATTTTCAGGCCGTTACAAGGTATCTTTCGCTCAGTCTACCACTTGAGCTATGGATCGGGGTGTAGTGTAATATCACTTGAATTTCAAATAAAGCTATGCAAACATCTTGTCCGTTGGTTTTGAGATGGTGCGGATCTCATGCACCTTTGTCTTGTTTCGACGAGTTCACGACACACTTACCATATGCACCCGGTATGCACGTATGCCATATTTGGATAAGTGCCACAGCTCACCTGCTTACCATATGTGCCCATGGGTACTCCCTTCAAGCAGAGGTCCATTAAGAGATGCCATCCAACCAGAAAATCTCAACTTTCATGGACCCACCATCTATGAATCAAACATAAAATTCCAACATCCAGTGTAATCCATGTCCAGGATTTCTAACATACAGTGAAATCCATGTCCAGGATTTAAGGATTCATGACACGGACTTACATTTGCATCTATCCATCCAAGCGACTCCTGTCTAGATGAAGCTTCGCAGAAATTACCTAGAAAGGTAAAACAAGACTAAGTCCAATATTCCTGCATAGTATATTCCGCCCGCCTTGCAATTGCCAGATTGCAAACCTCCAATTCAGCAAATATATGTTTTGTCACTTCCTCTTATACGTGGGAACGTGGAAATGTCAGCAAGATCCAACCCACTCATCAGTCGGATTAAAAAACCAGTCCAGTCTTCTTATTACATGGACCACTCATTTACAGGAGAACGGACGAGTAAACGAAATTAGCGAGTGCATCGTATTCAACAAGCACATGTAGCCTATCTAACTATAAGACCAGCTTGATTTTTTGGGGCATTCCATATTCGTAGTGGGCCGCACCAGATGAATGTCGTCGATCACTCACACAAGCACCAAGGTGGCACATATGTCTCTCGAGCAATTACACTTAGTATTTCTCCACAAATCAAACAAATAATTCTCGTCCAACACAAGGGTACGGTGAGAGGCGGGGGTGCCTACTCGGCCTAATAACTTTCAGCAAGCTTTACGCGGCCGACAGCCGCACAATCAAATCCCACCGTATCCCAACACCGCCGAGCTACGCTTTGTTGGAGACATTTCCACACCTTCAAATACAGGACATGGGTCCTTTGAGGGATGTGAACCAAGACTCATAACATAGCATGGCCAGTCCTCTGCGTTTTCTATCTTTCTCCTCATTTCTTCTCCTGGTCCTCCTCATCAACAACATGGCCATGATGATCCATGCTAGCAGTAGAATCTACGGCTCTCTGGCGACCGAGTCATGCGGCATCGACGCATGTCGAGGGAAAGTTGCGAACAAGGGCTGTTGCGATGCCATAATGGCATGTGCACTGAAGAAGGGTGGGTGTCCTATTGTATGTGGGAAACTTAAAGGCTATAAAGCTCCAGCTGCTCGTATCATCGATGATTGTTCTCATAAGTGGCAGTGCACCAAATGTAAGGCCTGTACTAATTGTAACTAGTTTCAAGCTGATGATGATTCTATGATGTTCATTTCTTCTTTGGATTTCAGTAGAATCGGTTTTCCATGGTGTTGAGTTTGATGAATGGTTTGGATTTTTTAACAGATGACAAATATGAACATATGTGTGAGAGATGGTCAATCCCTGACGCTCTGAAATCATGTTTTGAAAGAGCCGGGGACAACAACTTAATTTCTAACAAATGCCATCAAAAGATTTACTGATAAATGGAAAACGGGGCAACATCCAACCATAGCATCTCCTCAAAACGGCCATTTCTTGAATCCATTTTCAACGGTATTGTCGAGAACTGGGGTAAATATTTTCTCTCCCCAATAACTAAAGCACCGGAAGAACGAAGGGCTTTGTCAGAACGCAGGCCCTGCCTTACTGTTACCACACGGATAGGGCTGTCAATAGTTCACCTTGGAGTCGGATCATATAGGTCTAGACCTAGACCTGGTATAATGGGTTCATCTTGCCAGGTCCGGGTCCTTTCAGATGGAAACGGATTGGCTACTCCCCCTGCCACCAGCCCCGTGGCTGGTGTTCGGTTCTATGTGGGCCCCACCATGATGTATGTGTTTCATCCATTCCGTTCATCCATTTTTAAAGATCATTTTAGGGCTTTATTCCAAAAATTAGAGAGGTATAAATCTCAGGTGGACCACACCACAGGAAAACAATAGTGATTGGATATCCACCATTAAAATCCTCCTAAGGCCCACTGTACTGTTTATTTGAAATCCAATCTGTTGATTAGGTCATATAGACCCAGATGAAGGGAAAAAGCAAAGATCAGCTTGATCCAAAACTTTTATGGCCCTTAAAAAAGTTTTTAATGGTCGACATTCATTCAACACTGTTTTCTGCAATGTGGTCCAATTGAGATTGGGATATATCTTATTTTTGGTCTCATGCTATAAAATGATCTATAAAAATAGATGGACGTCATGGATGAAACAAATACGTCATGGTGGGGCCCACATAGCACCAACCATCAGCCATTGGCCGGTGGCAGGGGGAGTAGCCAATCCGTTCCCCTTTCAGATGCAATGGTAGGTGTTCAATCCCTGTCCGAAGTCGGTCCAGGTCTCCCGTCAATCCATGTCCGAAGCAAGCACAGGTACTATCGTGTCCTGATATGTATCTTTCTTTCTTCGTTTCCCCGTGTTTTCCGGAGTCAGGTGTCTTGCTGGAGCGGTGGAGCCTTCGTTGGATTTTCCACATCTTAAGAGATGCTCAAGACATCTCACCCTCGCACACTAGTTCGAGTTATTGACATAGATAACAAATGTGTCATAAGTGATGTACAACATCAAACCCGTCCAAAAGGTCAGCCCACCTGACGAACTCCTGATGCAAAAATTTCAGATCAATCTACTTATCTAGTGGGCCACACCAATAAAAAAAGGTGAAAATTGGTGAACTATAAATCTGGTCCGAGGCACATGTGTGGTGCCAATCTATTGGCGTTTTACTAATAAGCTTTGAAGATGATTCCGACAAATGATAAAACTATCATTCAATTAGTTGTATTTGGATCTTATTTGAGATGATTCCGACAAATCGTTCACCATGTATGCATGTCCACCAAGTCAAATCATTATTGTGGGGCCCATGGTGGAAAGTATCGTGATGAATAGTGACATCGGGGTAGGCTGGTAGCCGCGGGTCCAAGTACCATTGGCTGTGCTACATGTGGATCTTGGTTCTGTTGTTGGATGGCGCAGGTGTGATCGATCTAGACCTTTCATTCAGTAGCATACCCCATGAGCATGTTATATACCAAAAACCAGGGCATCAAGCTCATTAAGAGAGCCTGGTATCTCTACATTGTCCACACTACAGCTACCATTCTAGTCCTAGTTCCATCATTGGATGGCACACCTGCCATTAATCTGGACTGTTCTTTAGGTAGCACCGTGAAAATGTCATAGATGTGGAAATGGCACTAATGTGACAAACCTATCAGATAATGTTTTTACTGAGGTAAAACTTCAGTAGTATGAACCAAACATGGAATAGACCACTTTCTACTTTTGGTCATACGATTATAAATATGTTTTATCCATGCGGTCCATTCATTTTGGATAATTTCTTAAGGGCATGAGGTAAAAAATGAGATGGATTCAAATCTCAGGTGGACCACACCACAGGAAAATAGTGGTGATTAAACACCCACCATTAAAAACTTCCTAGGCCCACGGTAACATTTATTTGTCATTTAACCTGTTGATTAGATCACAAAGACCTAGATGAAAGGAAAACACAAATATAAGATTGATTCGATACTTTTTCAACGCATAAAAAGTTTGTAATGGTGGGCGTTCAACCACCGTTGTTTTCTGTTTTGTCGTCCACCTAAGAATTTTATCTTCCTAATTTTTGGGTTCATGCCCTAAAACGAGATTTAAAAAAATTGATGGATGGCATGAATAAAGTACATATATCATGGTGGGGCCCACAGGGCACCGTACAGCAGCGAGTCACTGTTGGCAGTGTCAATGGGCAATCCGCGTCCATCCTTATCGTCGTTATACATAGAGGAGAAATTTAGGACTGTGGACCCCACCTTTTATCCAGTTGTTTTTATGAAAGAAGACAAACCTTCTTTTGCAACTTAGACCTCCACGTGTAGAGATAAAATTTCTGGACGAAAATACCCCTCCTTTCACGGAAACAGATTGGGTACTCCCAAACTATGAATTGCATACCTGGCTAAAAGTAATTTTAATTAGACTTCCAAACTATGGATTCTACTTTGGATGTGTCATGAACCAAATTTCAGTTTCTTTATTATCTATATATGGACATTTATTGGACTGTTAAAAATGAAAAATATCCAACTGTCCTATTTTAACAAAAAGGTGTTCACAAATCAGAGATTCAGATTGCTCATCCAATCTGATTTTGGGAATGTGACTTTAGTGACAGCGGATTCTAGAATTTAGGCAGTTTAGTTTTATTTAATGCTAGCCACGTTACAATTTCTGAGTGGCTGCATATCAAGTGTGATAGTCTGCCAGAGTATCAAATATGCCCCCATCACAGGCTATTGCGTGGAAAGTGAGGTTTGTCTTAAGCACGTTTAATAGACAGCACATTCACTAAAATATTTCAAAACATCGCTCCACAGAAATGAGAGCACAAGAGAACACTCGTCTGATATTATGTACGGTATGCATACCACATGTGTATAGTGATCTGAACCATCCAACCCATGGAATCTACCATGGATTGGCCACACCGGAAATTACATTGGTCCATAAGTTCTAAACATCCAATCCACAACCATTTACCTATTGAACATTAAGCTTTTTAATGTTTTATCTTTCAGTGCCCATTTTCATGACACCCGTACGATGTCAATTGGATGAACCGTCCAGATTACTTTTACATCTATCACATGTAAGGTTACTTAACAGGAGGAGGACATTAATCCGGTGCTTCGCAGGTACACAGTAATAGAATCGCATAGCCACGGGAAAGAGAAAATTACCACTATATACCCCACCTTTTATCTAGAGTCTTTTACGGAAGATCCAAAACTTACCTTCCCAACTTAGACCTTGCACGTACGGACAAAGCACCTGAGGATGAAAATACCCATGCTTCTGCTACCTATGGCTACGGTTATAATTAGTTATGGGCCCGTAGAAACGAAAAATCACTTTGAAAAGTAGGGGTATTTTCATCCTCAAATGCGTACATGCAAGGTCTAAGTTGGAAAGGTAAGTTTTGGATTCTTCGTAAAAGGTGCCGGATAAAAGGTAGGGTCCACAGTGGTAATTTTCTCCATGGAAAAGGATTGGCTACTCCCCTTCCACCAGACCCGTGGCTGATGGTTGGTTCTCTGTGGGCCCCACCATGATGTATGTGTTTCATCCATTCCGTTCATCCATTTTTACAGATCATTTTAGTGCTTCATACCAAAACTGAGAGGGATATAAATCTCAGGTGGACCACACCATAGGAAAAAATATTGATTGGATAACCACCATTAAAATTCTCCTAAGGTCCACTGTACTGTTTATTTGACATCCAATATGTTGATTAGGTCATACAGATCTAGATGAAGGGAAAAAATAAAGATCAGCTTGATCCAAAACTTTTATGGCCCCCAAAAAGCTTTTAATGGTGGACATTCAATCAACACTGTTTCCTGTAATGTGGTCCAATTGAAATTGGGATATACTTCATTTTTTGTATCATTCCATAAAATGATCTAGAAAAATAGATGGACGGTAGATGAAACACATACATCATAATGGGGCCCACAGAGTACCGCCCACCAGCCATTGGCTGGGAATGTGACTTTAGTGACAGCGGATTCTAGAATTTAGGCGGTTTAATTTTATTTAATGTTAGCCACGTTACAATTTCTAAGTGGCTGCATATCAAGTGTGATAGTCTGCCAGAGTATCAAATATGCCCCCATCACAGGCTATAGCGTGGAAAGTGAGGTTTGTCTTAAGCACGTTTAATAGGTAGCACATTCACCAAAATATTTCAAAACATCGTTCCACAAAAATGGGAGTAGAAGAGTACACTCCTCTGATATTATGTCCGGTACACATACCACATGTGTACAGTGATCCGAACCATCCAACCCTTGGAATCCACCATGGATTGGCCCCATCGAAAATTACACTGGTCCAGAAGTTCTAAACATACAATTCACAACCATTTACCTATTGAACGTTAACCGTTTTAATGTTTTATCTTTCAGTGCCCATTTTCATGACACCCGTACGATGGTTATCGATGTGCGCAATTGGATGAACCGTCCAGATTACATCTACATCTATCACATGTAAGGTTACCTAACGGGAGGAGGACATTAATCCAGTGCTTCGCAGGTACACAGTAATAGAATGGGATAGCCATCCCACCTAATCCCTTCTAATCCCACCGCCCAAACAGGCCCTAAATGAAGTGCACGGGAATAAACATACAGAACCAGAGCTCCTCTCACAATGGTTATTTCCAGGCGAGTCTACTTCTACTCTCTTCTTTTCAGTGTTCTTATCTACATGGCTATGATCGACGGTAGAGAAGAGCCTTCCCTAGCAGTGAAAACATGTCCCATCAACCCCTGCAGGGGAAAAACTGCCAACCAGCAATGTTGCAAAGCTATAGAAAATGGTATTAACTAGGGTGGGTGTTCTTGCGTATGTGGGGCCCTCAAAGGTTACGGTGCACCCGGTCTATTTACTGCTTGTGCTGCTAAATGGGGTTGTAGGAAATGTAATCAGTGTAGTAGATGTAGTTAGTGAATGATGTCCATGCTTTATGATGATGATGATTATGGGTGCCAGTCTAAGATGTCATGCATGTAGTTTGGTTCTTGGAGGTGATGAGTGATGTTGTGATGTTGATGTATGTATATACATATGTATGTATGTATGTATGTGATGTATTTGCTTAGAGAAAATAAGTGTAATATCACTTCTTCTTCTTTTTGTTAGCTTGTTGGTACAGCCCACTGTAAGTTCACACTTCATTGTTAGCCACCTCCACTGGGGATCGATACCAAGACCTCAGTGTTGAAACAAGGTAGGTAACATTCCGAATTTTCGCTATTTTAAAATTTTAAAAATCCTTTTAAATTTTTTTTATACAACTAGCCACGTCATCACTTACTGACCCTTGACATTCGTGGTGAGCTTATACGCGACTGGTACCGATAAAGAACCGTACAAATAAAATTGATCAAATGTAGAAAATCAATGAATTCAACCGATCACTCAAACATCAAGTTTAACACTACGATTTGTTCACATAGGGCCCAAAGCTAACCGACCCATCACTGATTAATCAAGACAATCATAACTAAGTTAAAGATCTTCCCAAAGCCGAGTCAGCTATGACCCGAACCTTAATTAATAAATCAAATCAACTCAGTTACTCTTTTAACCTAAAACCGACAGTTTAAATTGATTATGACTGAATCACCCTTTTCGTTAATTTCGAATAGGATATACTGTGAACTTAGTTGATCCATACCTCAACAACTGCGCCCAAGAAATCTCCTTACCCAATTTATTCAAGAAGTGCCCCGATTACCTGAAAAAGCTCTAGACCGCTCGTTAGTGGGCCACTAGTTTCGAAATTATAGAGTAACGTCCATCTCACTAGACTTGTGTTCCATCGCGGACAATGGACTCAAAAGACGCCTTTAAACAGACGATTTGCACCGTCCAGTCGACACTTGTAAAAGGCAACTCTTCCAAGTATTGGCCAAAAATTTGAATTTTAAAATAAATGGCCCCGTCACTTAAGATGATAAATTATGACATTTCTGCCGTCGAATTTCACCCAAATTCGCACCATACGTTTAAGCTATTTTCCTTCACTCGTCCACCAAATCTGACCCCTGATTGAGAAACGGTGACCGTTGATCGCAAATCGGACCCTTGCAATAAAACCCTGCGTCCGTTTGCAGTCAAACTTTGCACAGCCCTTCATCGAGCCATGAGACACCTATTCCATAAATTAGATAGGTCAGGAGGCCATCAGAGCAGCCCCAACATCCATAAATGGGTCCCACAAGGCCATCTGAGGCAATTAATGGAACCGAGGGCCAAATGATTTAATTACAAGTTATAAAACCCTTAAACCCCTCTCCCACAGAATTTTCAGCTGCTGAGAGAGAGAGAGAGAGAGAGAGAGAGAGAGAGAGAGAGGAGGGTGCATGTGCAGGAGCTAGGAAATTGGAATTTCCCACACTCCCACCTCCACATTACCGGGAATCTCGGCCCTATCGCCGTAGAAGCGAGTTACGTCCGATCCAAGGTAAGAATTCAAGTTTTCTTCCATTTTCTCCTTTGTTAAAGCCACATGCATGCATCTTGACACGAAGTCCATGTAACGTAGGGCCCCAGCACGTCAAGTTTGCAGACTCGACGTCGCTAGAGCGACCACAAGAGTTTTCGGTCGACAAATAGGTGCGGACCATTAACATTAGGTGGCCATTTATCAAACATAGGCCAAAATTAATGATTTTCTATGAAAATCTTTATGTGCATGTTGTTTCCCAAAGGAATTAATGGTAGACATTCACTTAAAATCGATTAGACTCTATTAAAGGAGTAGTACTTTAGTTCCTAACCATCTGATATTTACCCTGTTTGAATTCCTCTCCACTATGAGAAATTGAGTTTGATTCATCCCCAAACTTGGAGTAATTTGGGGAAAATGTATTGCATGCTTTCCATGTATATGAATTGAGGAAATTAATAACATAATTACATACATGTATGTCTAAATTTCTGCAGTTAGGAATATTATAAGGCCCTCTTACAATATTAAGTAAATTAATGTTCTTACATGCTTGCTTAGAACTCTTTTACAATTTGATCATTAATAATATCTAATATATGATTATGATACTTATGCATGCTCGAATTCTCCACAAATAGAAGTAGATCGTATTATATTTCTTTTATATCTAGGAATACAATTCCCCCTTGTTTGGTTGGCCAGCAAACACTGAAGCCCGTAGCGGCAGCCCCATCGGTAGGGCTGTCCAATGACCGATTTGATCCATATAGTTCGAGTACAGATAGCCGGCAGTAGTTGGACTACATGAGACGCTCGATCCCAATACGGTATGTTTCATAACTCGCCTGAACGGGGGCAAATTGGCTCGCTAACTGACCAACCATGTATGGTCACGCCTGCCTGAATTTGAAGTACCTCATACCTTTAAGAGGCCACTATTAACCATTAATGATACAATCCCCAAGACTCATGAACCGGGCATGGTGGAATGGGACACCGTGTCCGAGCTGTCGGCCTACGCTGGGGTGACGAGCCTCCCCATAGTGACCAGTGAGCAACCAAGTCTTAGGAGACGGGCATGGTGGAATGAGACATTGTGTCCGTACTGTCGGCCTACGCTGGGGTGATGAGCCTCCCCGTAATGACCAACGAGCACAGGAAGTGATAGGCCATTGTTCGAACGACCCCTGTTACATTATCCGACCGATGGTTCCATGCCAGAGTATCGTTCAAACGACTCGGGTACGAATGGAATTGGGTGACGAGCCGTTTTTCTTATGGTGATTTGGTTATGTGGCAAGTCTGCACCTCGGAACTGAGTAATCATACTCGTGTTTGGGTGACGACCCATACCGAGCTAATCCTTGAACCTTTAAGTATCATGTCTTACATTTGGAATTATTAATTTGTAAAACAAATGAATGATACCTAAATTTGGATCAAGGATCGTAGGTTCAGAGCCGCTACGGCTACCCTGAGTCAAGTAATTTGGTTAAGGCCATTGATTAAATGGAGGTATTTTAGCTTCCCCAAATCTTGCTGGATGAACGAACTTAATTAAATACTCGGCTAACATGAATATTCACGCATTGCATTAGTTAGGTTGGCGACTCGGCAGTTGAGGTTGCATTGAGGGAGTGTTTGTTATTGCGATCGTAAGATGGAGTTGTTTGAGGTAGTGTTGTATAGTGAGGGCATGCATCATATCAAATACCATGGTTGTGCATTAACAAGAGTGTCTAGGAATTGTATGCTCACTTTTCTTTTCATTAATTATGTATATGGAATTGATAACTTGTGTAACTTATTTCTAATAGAACCCATTGAGTTGATCACTCACTCCTTCTCTAGGACAGTGTTTTAAAGCACCAACCAGAACACATTATAGATGTAGGGTTGATGGAGTTAGATGCGCTGGAGGATGCCGGTGTAGACGAAGAGGAGGAGCGAGCGTATTTCCAGACTTTCGACGGATCCTTGTAGTCCGAGTTCGGGCGATTGCGGGGTATAGAGCAGGGCCCTAGTCACCTTGGGACATATGTATGGGTAGGGTTAGTTCCCTGTTTGGATATTTTTTAGATTTGTTATTTGGATATTTTTATATGTAGTGGCACTTGATACTGCTTTATGATTTACTTATGCTTCATGCCTTGCTAAACTTTCCATTGTTTATGAGATTGTCCAAATGTAATTAAAATCTGAAGCTCATTAGAGCACACGTGGCATCCGGGAATTCGGGAGCCGAGTTCCTGCTCGGCCCTCCAAATTTTCAGGGCGTTACAAGGTATCTTTCGCTCAGTCTACCACTTGAGCTATGGATCGGGGTGTAGTGTAATATCACTTGAATTTCAAATAAAGCTATGCAAACATCTTGTCCGTTGGTTTTGAGATGGTGCGGATCTCATGCACCTTTGTCTTGTTTCGACTAGTTCACGACCCACTTACCATATGCACCCGGTATGCATGTATGCCATGTTTGGATAAGTGCCACAGCTCACCTGCTTACCATATGTGCCCATGGGTACTCCCTTCAAGCAGAGGTCCATTAAGAGATGCCATCCAGCCAGAAAATCTCAACTTTCATGGACCCACCATCTATGAATCAAACATAAAATTCCAACATCCAGTGTAATCCGTGTCCAGGATTTCCAACATACAGTGAAATCCATGTCCAGGATTTAAGGATTCATGGACATGGACTTACATTTGCATCTATCCATCCAAGCGACTCCTGTCTAGATGAAGCTCCGCAGAAATTACTTAGAAAAGTATAACAAGACTAAGTCGAATATTCCTACATAATATATTCCGCCCGCCTTGCAATTGCCAGATTGCAAACCTCCAATTCAGCAAATATATGTTTTGTCACTTCCTCTTATACGTGGGAATGTGGAAATGTCAGCAAGATCCAAGCCACTCATCAGTCGGATAAAAAAACCAGTCCAGTCTTCTTATTACATGGACCACTCATTTACAGGAGAACGGACGAGTAAACGAAATTAGCGAGTGCATCGTATTGAACATGCACATGTAGCCTATCTAACTACAAGACCAGCTTGATTTTTTGGGGCATTCCATATTCGTAGTGGGCCGCACCAGATGAATGTCGTCGATCACTCACACAAGCACCAAGGTGGCACATATGTCTCTCGAGAAATTACACTTAGTATTTCTCCACAAATCAAACAAATAATTCTCGTCAACACAAGGGTACGGTGAGAGGCGGGGGTGTGCCTACTCGGCCTAATAACTTTCAGCAAGCTTTACGCGGCCGACAGCCGCACAATCAAATCCCACCGTATCCCAACACCGCCGAGCTACGCTTTGTTGGAGACATTTCCACACCTTCAAATACAGGACATGGGTCCTTTGAGGGATGTGAACCAAGACTCATAACATAGCATGGCCAGTCCTCTGCGTTTTCTATCTTTCTCCTCATTTCTTCTCCTGGTCCTCCTCATCAACAACATGGCCATGATGATCCATGCTAGCAGTAGAATCTACGGCTCTCTGGCGACCGAGTCATGCGGCATCGACGCATGTCGAGGGAAAGTTGCGAACAAGGGCTGTTGCGATGCCATAATGGCATGTGCACTGAAGAAGGGTGGGTGTCCTATTGTATGTGGGAAACTTAAAGGCTATAAAGCTCCAGCTGCTCGTATCATCGATGATTGTTCTCATAAGTGGCAGTGCACCAAATGTAAGGCCTGTACTAATTGTAACTAGTTTCAAGCTGATGATGATTCTATGATGTTCATTTCTTCTTTGGAGGTATCTCAGTGATTAATTTCTTTCTAAGAACTAATGATCTGCAGGCCACTTGGAATGACTCGTTCGAACCTGAGTTGAGTCGTGACTCGCTGCACCACTTCTTGTGGTACATGGCCTATTCAGCTGTTGTATGCATTACCTAAGCCCTGTCTCCTGCATTTAATGCATTCAGCAGCTTTAAAAAAGGCCTGTACCATAAGGAGTGATGCAGGCATATGTAGGTGACCAATAACTTTTTTGTAATATCTGTCATTTTAGGAATGAGATAGGATCTTGGACCCACGCTGCGCATGTTTGGGTTTTCCATTCTGTTACATGGGGTGCATTGTTTGGTAATACAAATTGCAGATGCTGCACAAAATCTCCATGATGGGAAGATCTTAGCCACCAATCTCGAGGCCATTTCACTTACAAAGTGTAATTATCTAACTTCACATATTTGAGCTTAAGATGGTGCCGTAAAGCATACCAACAGCCAGATTTGAGCTTAAGATGGTGGTGTGGTCCAATCAGGTGTTCAATAGGCCTGAGATTTCAGTAGAATTGATTTTTCATGGTGTTGAGTTTGATGAATAGTTTGGATTTTTTAATAGATGACAAATATGAACATATGTGTGGGAGATGGTCGATCCCTGACGCTCTGAAATCATGTTTTGAAAGAGCCGGGGACAACAACTTAATTTCTAACAAATGCCATCAAAAGATTTATTGAGAAATGGAAAACGGGGCAACATCCAAACATAGCATCTCCTCAAAACGGCCATTTCTTGAATCCATTTTCAACGGTATTGTCGAAAACCGGGGAAAATATTTTCTCTCCCCAATAACTAAAGCACAGGAAGAACGAAGGGCTTTGTCAGAACGCAGGCCCTGCCTTACTGTTACCACACGGATAGGGCTGTCAATGGGTCACCTTGGAGTCGGATCATATAGTTCTAGACCTGGACCTGGTCTAAATGGGTTCATCTTGCCAAGTCCGGGTCCTTTCAGATTCAATCTCATTTTTGAAGACCCAAACCCTATCCGACTGGATTTCTAATATCTTTTGGGTCTTTGGAACCTGGTTTGGACCCGAGTTTGGGTTGGGCCCATGTCAAATACGGACCTTCACATTGTCAGGCCGGATGTATAAGATGACAGATGTGCTTTAATTTGAGAGATGCCAGGTACTATGGCTCGATAAACCTCGCTCCGTTGCAAGAATAATTAATAGACCTGATCGAACCGATTTTAATCAGGTCCAAGATGGTGAACATGGATCCGGACCCGCCTAGAGCTGTTTTTCAACCGGGTCTAAAATGGAGGAACCAAACCTAGACCGATTTCTAAATGGATCTGTGAATGTGGACCCGACCCATAAAATTCGAATAAGGTTGGTTCATCGGGGTAGCCGCGGGTCCAAGTACCATTGGCTGCGCTACATGTGGATCTTGGTTCTGTTGTTGGATGGCGCAGGTGTGATCGATCTAGACCTTTCATTCAGTAGCATACCCCATGAGCATGTTAAATGCCAAAAACCAGGGCATCAAGCTCATTAAGAGAGCCTGATATCTCTACATTGTCCACACTACAGCTACCATTCGGGTCCTAGTTCCATCATTGGATGGCACACCTACCATTAATCTGGACTGTTCTTTAGGTAGCACCGTGAAAATGTTATAGATGTGGAAATGGCACTAAAGTGGCAAACCTATAAGAAAATGTTTTTACCGAGGTAAAAGAGAAATTTCCAACTGTACGACCAGTATATGGCCCACAACCTTTTTAAGCCCACTTGCTTTTACTTCCAGGAATACTCCCCAGCTGTACGGCCCATTTCTCAGGTCGAAAATGCCCCTGCTTTCCTTCCTGAGGCGGATCGGCTGGTGCTCGAAGACGAGCGCTTACGCTCCTCGAACTCCGAGTTGTACGCACGGTTCAAAGAGATCAACGTTACGTGGGCCCCACAGTTAGGTACTTATTATATCCACAACGTTCATCCATATTTCGAGATCATTTGGGAGCATTATCCAAAAAAAATCATATCCAAAGATCAACTGGACCACACCACAAAGAGCAGCGGGAAAATTAATTTTCACCGTTAAAAATTTTGTAGGGCCCACGATAACATTTATTTTCCATCCAATCTATTCATAAGGTCACAAAGACCTGGATGAAGAGGAAAAACAAATTTCATAATGATCCAAAACTTCTGTACCCCTAAAAGGGTTTCAATGGTAGACGTTCAATCCTTCACAGCCTTTTACAGTGTGGTCCGCTTGATAGCTAGATCTGTCTTATTTTTCTTCTCAAGCCTTAATACGAGTTCGCCAAAAAGATGGACGGTTTGGATATAACACATACCTCACAATAGGACCCACAAATAGCGGCAAAAAATAAAAAATAAAAAATAATAATAAATAAATAAATAAATAAATAAACCAATAAATTTTGGCTACGGGTTACTCTATAGCTACGGATAATAACCGTAGCTATAGCCGTAGCTACAGCCCAACAGCAATGTACTTCGAAGTATCAAAGTTCTTTCGATTAATCAAAAAAGGTCTAAAAATGCCTAGCGAGTTTGCTTAAAAATTCTCACAATTTTCGATTAATCAAATGTCTTTTGATTAATCGAAAAAGGTATTGTTTCTTTAGCTGCGGATTATAACCGTAACCATAACTATATTCTGTGCCAATCAATGATATATATATATATATACATGGAGAACTTTATTCTACCTACAATTTTTTCAAATACATATTTGTATAAATATGTATATATAAGTATATAAAAAAAAAAATTCTCTCTTTTTTTCATTTCATTCTTTATTCATTTAACAAAAATATCTTCTAAACCAAAATTAGTTACTTGATGTACCCTATATGATTTTGGCGTAGGAGAAGATACTTTAGCCAACTAACATAGTTATTTTTCAAGATTCCATCGGGTCAATGGTCGAAAATCCATATCATTCACTTTGCGGTCAATTTCAATAAGTTCGTGGTCAATTTCATTAATTTCATTTACTTCATAGTCATTTCCATGCATTTCATGGTCAATTCGCTTCACTTAACGGTCATTTCCATGCATTTCATGGTCATTCTCGTCTATTCCGTATTGATTCACAGTTATTTTGAGGCATTTCACGGTCATTTCGATGCATTTCGCGGTTATTTTTCTTCACTTCGCGGTCATTTCCATGCATTTCATGGTCATTTCAATTCATTTCACGGTCATTTTCGTGCATTTCACGGTCATTCCAAACAATTCAGTGTTGATTCACGGTCATTTCGACGCATTTCGCGGTCATTTCCCTTCACTTCGCAGTCATTTCCTTGCATTTCACGGTCATTTCGATTCATTTCATGGTCATTTCCATGCCTTTCACGGTCATTTCAAACAATTCCGTGTTTATTCACGGTCATTTCGACACATTTCGCGGTCATTTTCCTTCACTTCGTGGTCATTTTCATGCATTTCACGGTCATTTCGATTCATTTCACGGTCATTTCCATGCATTTCACGATCATTCCAAACAATTTCGTGTTGATTCACGGTCATTTCGACGCATTTCGCGGTCATTTTCCTTCACTTTGCGGTCATTTCCATGCATTTCACGGTCATTTCGATTCATTTCACGGTTATTTCCATGCATTTCACGGTTATTCCAAACAATTCCATGTTGATTCACGGTCATTTCGACGCATTTCGCGATCATTTCCCTTCACTTCGCAGTCATTTCCATGCATTTCACGATCATTTTGATTCATTTCACGGTCATTTCCGTGCATTTCACGATCATTTCAAACAATTCCGTGTTGATTCACGGTCATTTCAACGCATTTCACGGTCATTTTCCTTCACTTCGCGGTCATTTTCATGCATTTCATGGTCATTTCAATTCATTTCACGGTCATTCCAAACAATTCCGTGTTGATTTACGGTCATTTCGACGCATTTCGCGGACATTTTCCTTCACTTCACGGTCATTTCCATGCATTTTGCGGTCATTTTGATTCACTTCACAGTCATTTTCATGCATTTCACGGTCATTCCAAACAATTCCATGTTGATTCACAGTCATTTCCCTTCACTTCGCGGTCATTTCCCTTCACTTCGCGGTCATTTTCATGCATTTCGTGGTCATATCGATTCACTTCACAGTCATTTCCGTGCATTTCACGATCATTCCAAACAATTCCGTGTTGATTCACGGTCATTTCGACGCATTTCGCGGTCATTTCCCTTCACTTCGCGGTCATTTCCATCCATTTCACGGTCATTTCCATGCATTTCACGATCATTTCCATGCATTTCACGGTCATTCCAAACAATTCTGTGTTGATTCACGGTCATTTCGACGCATTTCGCGGTCATTTTGATTCACTTCACAGTCATTTCCGTGCATTTCACGGTCATTCCAAACAATTCCGTGTTGATTCACGGTCATTTCGACGCATTTCGCGGTCATTTCCCTTCACTTCGCGGTCATTTCCATGCATTTCACGGTCATTTCGATGCATGGAAATGACCGTGAAATGCGTCGAAATGACTGTGAATCAACACGGAAATGACTGCGAAATGCATGGAAATGACCGTGAAATGCATGAAAATGACCATGAAATAAATCGAATGACCGTGAAATGCATGGAAATGACCACGAAGTGAAGGGAAATGACCGAGAAATGCGTCGAAATGACCGTGAATCAACACGAAATTGTTTGGAATGATCGTGAAATGCACGAAAATGACTGTGAAGTGAATCGAAATGACCGTGAAATGCATGGAAATGACCACGAAGTGAAGGGAAATGACCGCGAACTGCGTCGAAATGACCGTGAATCAACACGGAATTGTTTGGAATGACCGTGAAATGCATGGAAATGACCGCGAAATGAATCGAAATGACCGTGAAATGCATGGAAATGACCGCGAAGTGAAGGAAAATGACCGCGAAATGCGTCGAAATGACTGTGAATCAACACAGAATTGTTTGGAATGATCGTGAAATGCATGGAAATGACCGTGAAATGAATCGAAATGACCATGAAATGCATGGAAATGACCGAGAAGTGAAGGGAAATGACCGCAAAATGCATCGAAATGACCGTAAATCTACACGGAATTGTTTGGAATGACCGTGAAATGAATGAATGCTGGAAATGACCGTGAAATAAATCGAATGACCGTGTGATGAATGCATGGAAATGACTGCGAAGTGAAGGGAAATGACCGAGAAATGCGTCGAAATGACCGTGAATCAACACGAAATTGTTTGGAATGATCGTGAAATGCATGAAAATGACTGTGAAGTGAATCGAAATGACCGCGAAATGCATGGAAATGACCACCAAGTGAAGGGAAATGACCGCGAACTGCGTCGAAATGACCGTGAATCAACACGGAATTGTTTGGAATGACCGTGAAATGCATGGAAATGACCGTGAAATGAATCGAAATGACCGTGAAATGCATGAAAATGACCGCGAAGTGAAGGAAAATGACCGCGAAATGCGTCGAAATGACTGTGAATCAACACGAAATTGTTTGGAATGATCGTGAAATGCATGGAAATGACCGTGAAATGAATCGAAATGACCATGAAATGCATGGAAATGACGAGAAGTGAAGTGAAGGGAAATGACCGTAAAATGCATCGAAATGACCGTAAATCTACACGGAATTGTTTGGGATGACCGTGAAATGCATGGAAATGACCGTGAAATGAATCGAAATGACTGTAAAATGCATGGAAATGACCGCGAAGTGAAGGAAAATGACCGCGAAATGCGTCGAAATGACCGTGAATCAACACGGAATTGTTTGGAATGACCGTGAAATGCATGGAAATGACCGTGAAATGCATGGAAATGACCGCGAAGTGAAGGGAAATGACCGTGAAATGCGTCGAAATGACCATGAATTAATACGGAATAGGCGAGAATAACCGTGAAATGCATGAAAATGACCGTTAAGTGAAGCGAATTGACCATGAAATGCATGGAAATGAACACGAAGTAAATGAAATGAATGAAATTGACCACGAACTTATTGAAATTGACCGAAAAGTTAATGAAATAGATTTTCAACCATCAACCCGTGGAATCTTGAAAAATAACTATGTTAGTTGGCTAAAGTAGCTTCTCCTACCCCAAAATCATATAAGGTACATCAAGTAACTAATTTTGGTTTAGAAGATATTCTTGTTATATGAATAAAGAAAGAAATGAAAAATAGAGAGAATTATTTTTTATATGCTTATATATATATATATATATTTATACAAATATGTACTTGAGAAAATTGCAGGTAGAATAAAGTTCTCCATGTCAAATATATATAATATATAAATTGGCATAGAATATATTTATGGCTACGGTTATAACCCGTAGCTAAAAATACAATACCTTTTTTGAATATTCCAAAAATTTTGAGGCAAACTCGCTTAAACAGTTTTGAAACTTTTTCGATTGATAGGAAGAACTTCTGTATATAACGAGGTACATCGCTGTTGGGGTATACCTACGGCTATAGCTACATTATTATCCCTAGCTACAAGTAGCTCCAGCTTTTCGAAAAGCTGAAAAATAGGGGCATTTTCGACCTGAGAAATGGGGCCGTACAGCTGGGGAGCATTATTGGGAGGTGAAACGCGAGTGGGCTTAAAAGGTTGATGGGCCACATATTGGTCGTACAGTTGGAAACTTCTCGAGGTAAAACTTCAGTAGTATGATAACCAAACATGGAATAGACCTCTTTCTACTTTTGGTCATACGATTATAAATATGTTTTATCCATGCGGTCCATCCATTTTGTATCATTTCTTAAGGGCATGAGACAAAAAATGAGATGGATTCAAATCTCAGGTGGATCACACCACAGGAAAACAGTGGTGATTAAACACCCACAGTTAAAAACTTCCTAGGCTCACAGTAACGTTTATTTGCCATCTAACCTGTTGATTAGATCACAAAGAACTGGATGAAGGTAAAACACAAATATAAGATTGATTCAAAACTTTTTCAACGCCTAAAAAGTTTGTAATGGTGGGCGTTCAACCACTGTTGTTTCCTGTTTTGTGGTCCCCCTAAGAATTTTATCTTCCTAAATTTTCGGTTCATGCCCTAAAACGAGATTAAAAAAAATTGATGGATGGCATGGATAAAGTACATATATCATGGTGGGGCCCACAGGGCACCGTCCAGCAGCGAATCACTGTTTGCAGTGTCAATGGGCTATCCGCGTCCATCCTATTGTCGTTATATATAGAGCAATGGGTGGAAACGGTTTAGCACTCCGGTGCATATGATGTGATGGCTGATAGTCAGGCACTTAGGCCCGTTTGGGCAAACGATTTTTGGGTGTAATAATGTATGGAATTATCGTATCAGATGCATTTATTGCTGTCAGTGGATGGTCAGATGCAATGGGTGTAGACAGCTGCCATGGGCCCACGGGTGTACACAGCAACTAAAAATTATTTTGTAGCAACCATACTACCATGATCTATACACACACACACACATGTATTCCCAGCATAGGTACAATTGAATCAATCTAAACCGTCAAAACAGTGACCCAAAGTTTAAAATGTCCAAAAACCGAAAACAGAACCGACTCAGATGATACTAAACATTACTTTGGCCAACATATGGAACCATAATCATGCACATGACATCTATGGTAAACTAAACTGAACTGTCCAACTTGTGTGATATACTGTAGATAGGTCATTATGGTAAATTTAGATTGGTTTAATAATCTTAATAACCTGATCTGCGAACACTTGTTTTCTGTAATCACACGATCTGATTTTTCCCTCTGCAATTGCATACCAATTTTTTCAATGCCCATTTGATGGACACATTTGGTCGGTTAGGATTGCACAATCGAGATATAAGTTTCAAGTGGTGCTTAATATGCATTGGGACGCACAATTTGGACGGTCTGGATTGAAGTGTACTTGCCATTTAGGAGGTTGATGTTGGTGAGATGCTTTTTAAATAGTCAGGTACTGTTGGAAAATGAGCTAGCCTCACGCGTTATAATGAGGGACGCGTACCGTCGTGCGTCCCCGTGAGTCCGTGACCCAATCCTGGAGAGCGGATTTGGCGAGACCCCCGCCTCACCCAAGACTGTGCGGCCGTTACCGTGGGGTTACAGTGGGGCCCACCTTATATTTATTATGTATCCACGCCGTCCATACGGTTTTACAGATAATTTTAGGGTCTTATACCAAAAATTAAATATATATAATTATCATGTGGATCACACCATAGGAAAAAAGTGTTGATTAGACATTAATGGACAACAAAAGTTTTGGATTAAGCTGATGTTTGTTTTTTTCCCTTCATCCAGTATTATTTGAGCTTATCAAAAGATTGGATGGTAAATACACACTATGGAAGCATTAAGGAACGCCCTAAGAAAATTTTAATCGTAGGCTAGTCAATCAACACTGTTTCTTATGGTATGGTCAACATGATAATTGAATCTACTCCATTTTTGTGATAATGCCCTAAAAATGATCTGGAAAAACGGATGGACTGTGTGGATACATAACACATACATCAAGGTGGGCCCTAATCCACGGTAAGTGCGGCACCCTCTTGGGTGAAAGCGGGTCTCACCTAATCCGCTCTCCCAAACCTGTGGGCGCGAATTAGTTCCCCCACCCCCACCACTGGAAGTTCCTATGGTCGGAAGCTATATGCGGCATAAAGAGATTCCCGTGGGAGATCCCTTCCGCCCATCAGTTTCTAAGTTCACAATATGTCAGTAATCCAAAACTCAGGTGTACCACGCCACATGAAAACAGCGATTGAACGCTTGCCATTGAAAACTTTGTGAGGGGCACGGAACTTTTGTATCATTATCATATTCGTGCCTAAAATTTATACCTGTGGTAATAACCTTATGAACGGTTTAGATGGCATATAAATACCATGGTCAACTCTACAAAGGTTTCAAAGGTGGACGTTTCTATTCTCACTGTTTCTTGTTGTATGCTCAAGTTTTGGATTTGCCTGATTTTAGGATTCTAATTCTATAGTAAGCCTGAGAAACTGATGGGTGGAATGGATTTCTCACGGGCATACGTGGTCCTGCATAGCTTCCGAAACAAGAACTGTGGGATGAGGGCAAAGGCAATTCATGTCCAATCCTTCATTCCGTATACAGTGAAACCACCGAGTCGTTTCTAATCGAATCCCCTTGCGTTGGATCACCGAAGATGCGGTTGGCCCACCACGCAATCCACAGCTGTCGTTCGACAAGCGCCCAGAAAGAGCTCCAAAAGAAGAGGGAGCGGATTAGGTGTTACCCGGGTAACACCTCAGTGGGTGTCACCCTTACCGTGGGGCCCACCTTGAAGATGTGCTTCATATCCACACGGTCAATACGTTTTCACGGCCCATTTCAGAAGGTCCCGATAATTAAGCAAATCCAATTCTCAGATGGACCACACCACAGGAAACAGTTGCCACCGTGAAATACATCCCAGGGCCCACCATAATGTTTAATTGCCATCCAACCTCTTATTAAGGCCAAGAAGACTTGGATGAGCTTAAACATTTTTGGCCTACAAAATGTTTTTACTAGTCATTCACCACGTAAGAGATGTGGTTCACCTGAGAGTTGGATCTGCTTCAATTTTGGATCATAATCTAAAATGATTTGGAAAAACGGATGTATGGCGTGGATATACAACACATTCATTAAGGTGGGCCTCAAACGGTCAGTGTAACACTTAATCTACTCCCAAAAGAAGAGTTAGGTTTTGATAAACTCAAAAGGGTTGAAAATTAATTTAGGGCCTGTTTGGCCGGCTGGATTAGATGGGCTTAGGTGGGATGGAATTGCATCTGGTCCTGTGTCAATTCCACTCCATGTTTGGGAAGGATGGAAAAGCTTGGAAGGATGGAATCGCATTGGTCCCATGCCAATTTCAATCAATGATAGCAAGTTATGTAGGTCCCACCATGATGTGTGGGCTATATTCACACCGTCCACCCATTTTTCGAGATCATTTTAGTTCATTGGCCAAAAAATCAGGTAGATCTAAAGTTCAAGTGGACCCCATTTTAGAAAGCAACGGGGACTGAATACTTACCCTTGAAAACTTCTTTGGGGCTATATAAGTTTTGGATCTGCCTTAATTTTAGGCCCATGCCATAAAATGAGGTTACAAAATAAATGAACAGTTTAAATATAACACATGTATTATTCTCAATAGTTTCAAATGATGGTGGGTATATCTTTTCAATGTTCCACCGTATTACAAACAAAGCAGGGAATTAAGCTTATCCCATGGTAACAGGAACAATCCCTGGTGGAACAATCCCTGGTCTCGGTAATAATTATGTTTTTTGAATCTCATCCCACCTAATCCTTTCCAATGTAACAGGCCCTTAAGTTCTTTAATTTTAGTACTCTTAAGTATTAAAAAATTTGTTTGCTAATTTATCTATACAAAAAGGTAGTGAGGTCTAAAAATAATAATAATTTTTTTCACAAAAACTTCTTTAACAAGGAAAAGTTATAAAGGTCTGAAAATTGATAATTTATCATATTTGCCCATATTATCCTAATTTATATCTTTTGTACAATGTGATATTAAACTCGTTATTACCATGCCTTCAAATTTAACACCTATTTTCAATTCAATACAAAAATTAATACTTTTCCCATCAAATAAAGCCCAATGGACCAATATTTTGGATCTTTTGTGTTTGTTATATGTAGTAAAATGAATTCATTGTGTAATGAGTCAGGTGGTAATGCAGGTGTAGCTTTTAGAGCTGTGATCAAAGTGCATTAGTGAGACAGGCCACACCATGGACCATGCATATTCTTCCTAACATAATGATTATAGCCCTTGACAAACACTCTTAAGTGGGTAACACCAATAGACCCCATTATGTTGTTTATATTTTATCCAACCCATCCATCCATTTGTGGATCATTTTTGTGCATGATACTAAAAGTGAGGTACATCCATATCTTAGGTTGACCACGACATACGAAACAATGGTGATCAAATGCCCATAATTAAAATCCATTAAAATCCTAGGGCCCATTGTAATGTTTTATTTTCTATCCAACCAGTTGAATAGGTCACACGGACCTCAATGAAGAGAAAACACAAATACCAACTTCATACAAAACTTTCGTGCCACTTAGAAGTTTTCATTGGTGGGTGTTGAATGACCACTTTTCATGTGGTGTGGTCCATTTGAGATTTGAATTTGCCTCATTTTTAGGCTTATGCCCTAAAATGACGTGGACAAATGAATGCATAGAGTTTGGATAAAATGCATACATCATGGTGGGCCTAAAGAGCTTTTCAAGCACAAGCTATAGGATCGCTATAGGATCACAACGGAATTGACCCTGTTTTGGTGGAAGGGGGGTAACAACTTAGTGGGTGCTAACGTGATAGTGGGGCCTATCTTGATATATATGATATATATCAATTTTGCCAACTCATTTTAGGGCATGGTCCCGGAAATGAGTCCACCTCATATTATTTTATTGTAATGATGTATTAGAGATTAATTTTTTGCATGGGTTGGAACTACTAATATTTAACAAGTGACGGTATCTAAAATAAGATAAACTCATTTTTCAACTGGCAACCAAACATGCTCTGAACTGATAAATTTATAAGGGAAAAAAAACTCTGAGGTGTTTCGCTTGAAATTCGATTGTTGGTATGTGTGTATTGTGCTAGGTGTGGTAGAGTCTTTTATAGTTTGACTTGAACTAAATGCTTATAACCCCAAGCGTCGGGGTAATTAAAACAGTTCAGCCTCCTATTTAGCTATAGATAAATGAAATCAAAGAATTTGCAAAAGGGATGGTTCGTTTTTCTAATGAGTTCTTTTTACTTTTCAATCAAAATGATTTTCTCATCATGATAGTGGAGTGTGAACGTTGGGAAATCGACGCCCATGCAGATTTTGTTGTGGGTTTCCTAGTGATGGGGGTGATTAGGCTGATTTGGATTGTTGATGCAAAATAAAATTGGAGTCGCCACTAGCCGCTTAACTCGAAATCTCGTAGTTGGCTATAACTCGCAGAATATGTAAAGCTAGAGAATCATAAAACTCTCTTGCTTTAAATTGACTCCTGATCTGCGGTTTGATATTCTGAGTAAAGGACCTCGGTTACAAAGAGGGAAGGTGTTAAGCACCCTCTCTGTCCGTACGGATGTACGATCTCTACTTCGTGTGATAAAATATTCTTAAGAGATGGAATGATAAGATTAGATGAGACTAGGCAGACTCGGATTTCTGATTTGGTAAGTTCCGAAAATTTGGCAAGCCACAGAGCATACGTCCAGAGAGTGTCTAAAGGGGGTTTTCAAACAGATAATAATGATGATGAAATATTGACTAGGCTATCATGAGTTTCTGATGTAACAAGATACAAAGTTCTGGCAAGTCACTGAGCATACGTTCAATGGTAATCTAGAAGAGCAGGGGGTTGAGAAATGAAGTAATGACGCGATAAGAAGTATGATGCCTGTGTGACTTTTGGCTTGCACAGCCTTGGATGTTTTGGTGTGCTATGATTAGGAGGTTTAACTTAGATGGAGGTGAGTAAGCTAAGGGATAGCTGAGAGGGCTAGAATGATAGAAGCTTGAAAACTTGAACTCTCCTCAATCTCACTTACTCACACTCTTTCTTTCTCCCTCTCCTTCTCTTGGTGGTGCTCTTTTGGTAATTAATTGGTTTTCTTTTGATTGTTCATGAGAAATGAAGAAAAGTAAAGACTATTGGGATAATATTTTGGTAATTCTAAGACTTTGGAGAGTAAATGATGATGTGACGGCTTGTGATTGGTTGAGGGGAGGGCAATAACACATGACACTCTCTTATTGGTCTTAGACTTTGATAGGATGGTAAATAAGTGAATTCTGGGGGTAATTTTATAGGAGAGTTGACTTTGGAAGGGGGGAATAGCTGTGTGCTCAGAGGGCACATTTGTCGAGAGAGGGAGGTAATCGGATTATCGCCGGCGGTAGTCCAATTATCGCCCGGCCACCGTTGGCTCCGGATTTCATTTTGTGGGCTTTGGTTTGGGCCTTGGATATGGACTTTTAGGCTTTTGGACTTTTTAGGTCTTTTGGTAACCTAGGTTAGGTTTAGATGAGGTTTGGAGTAAGATGTGAGATTCTGGTTTAATTCCTAAGGATTATCTATGCCTTATCAAGTTGCTAGCATGGGTGAGGTGTCTACATGGAGATTATCCAATTTGTACAATGTGATCAAAGATAAAGGAACTCGATTGTATTGAATTAAAATGAAAATAAAAGAACTTAAAATAATATGCCTTAGGGTCCAACATTCGTTACGTAGATAGTAAGACTCTAGATCTAAGTCTTCTTTGGTTTAACAACTTGGGCATAAACGAAGAAAATTATACTATTAAAAAGAAATAAAAATATCATTCTTTCTATCCAACGTTTAGCGTAGATGAATGAGAATTATACTGCTTCATTCTAATCTAAGTTGGTCAAGTATAGAAGCATATATGAATGGGATTACACTCTCCTATGTTAAAGTCAGTCCAACGTATTAGCCTAGATGGATTGTCATATGCTAAGATAAGTTAAGATAAAAGACATGCACTGTTATGTTGTAGATTTGATTTGGTCTGTGTCAGGTTGGCAAGAGCCTGTAACTCTTCGATCTTCCTTCTATTTAATAGAGTATTTTGGGATTGGTGCATGGAAAGAGATCTTCGTAGCTACTTCTTATGTTTGTTGATGTGGAGATAATTGTCTAAACCCAAAAATAGTCATGGCTTGTTAGGCAACACCAAGTATGCTGGTTGCTCCTCATCGGTTGAACATTGTTTGTACGCACGTTCTACTCAAAGTTTCTCTTGAGCTGCCATGTATTGATAATAATTACCATACTTTTCGCACAAACATGAATATTGCACCGTGAAGCTAGGCTAACTTAGTATGGTCATTATTCTGCTCCTCAAATACTTTTGACCGTAGATCATGTAGACCACCGTGATGTATCAGCCTAATTGGTTATTTAATGTGATTGTGTTTCAATCGAAACTTAACTTTAGTAATGAGGCCACTAAGGTATTATTTAGTTTTGTGGCTTTGCCACAATACGTGACACGTGTGTCATTGCTGTAGCTAGTTGGGCCTATTTTTTTGAGCTACGCATGACTTACGAGTTCTAACCCCATTCGATTATCAAAGAGCTGAGAAAATCTTCCTTGTGTCTTGTGTTAAGATTTTACTATCAGGTAGCATTATAGAAGTCATTGGATTTGAAGTAGTAGATTAAGCGTAAACAAGGGACTGGGCAACACAAATTTAGATTGGATGCGAGTCATTGTTATATTTTATTTCTTAACCATGAATTTGCTGAGCCATTTACAAAGCATCTTCTATTGGTGAGATTTTTCATGCATACATCTTTCACAATGGGCCCATCATATCAATTAATGGTTTGGATCAGTAGAAATAGGCATTATATATCATTTCTGGGCCAGAGATTTTAGGGCACTAAACGCTTTTTGTTTGAACAAGCAGGACCATGCCCATGGTTTAGTGGTCCATTCTTTACGTGTGCAACTGGCCATGCACCAAAATCCCCATATATTGGAAGATCCTGGCCATAGAATTTTCAGCGTTGTATTGTTGTAGGGGAAATTTTGCCACATTAATTTCTTAGTGCTTGCTTGTTTGCATGTTATTTACATATGCAACTGTTTTCATAGTAAATACTTTACTAAATTTCTTTTCCATACAAGTAGTTTTTGGTCTATTTTTTCTATAAAAGCCACTTGTCCTATGCCTACACACAAGTGAAAACATTTATTTTTGTTCCAAGTATGTGTTTAAAAAAATGAGGATACTATATTTGTATATCTATCATGTAAGCCATCAATCATATTGAGCCATCCTTAATTGCCCATCGCTCTCAAATCACTTTGATTCGGATGCTCTTAGCCAACCAATCAATGAATATGGAAAGGATGATTCATATGATTACCCTAGTAAAGGTTTAATTATTGATATAGATTGTGCATCATGTGCGGCCCATAGGTTGCGAACCTTCTCAAATCACTTTGATATAATTTATCCTAACCATATGATTTGTGGTTGGAAAAATGGATGGTCTATTTTGAGTATGCTAGAGAGATGTAAACGTTAATATGCAGATTACCTATCATATGGGGCCCATTTTTAAATTTCACATTCCTCTCAAAACATTTCGATTGGATGATTCTAACATTAGCAGGTTGGAAAATGAATGGTCCATTTTAAGTATGTTAGGGAGGTCCAAGCATTAATGAGGATTGTCCATCATGTAAGGCTCACCTTTGATTTCCCATCCCTTCATATCATTTTGATTAGATGATCAAAACCATTTGATTAATGGTTTGGGAAACGAATAGCTTATATTGAGTATACCGGAGAGGCTAAGCATTAATGTGAACCATCGATCATGTGAGGCCCACCTTGCACATCCCTCTTAAATCATCGTGATCGGTTGATCCCACTCTTTGGAATAGTGATTTAGGAAATGGATGGTCCATATTGAATATGCTAGAGAGGTCTCTAACAATTAATGTAGATTGTTCATAATGTGAGACCCATCTTTGATGGCTCCTTCTCTCAAATCACTTTGATTGGATGATCTTAACCATCAGATTAACAATTCAGGCAACAGATAGTTCATATTGAGTATAGCAAGGTTTAGGCATTTGTGGATCACCCGTAGTGTGGGACTCACTTTTGATTGCTTATCCTTCTCAAATCACTTCAATGGAATGAGTCTGGTCATTCAATTAGTGGTTTGAAAAGGGACAGTCTATAGACTAGAGAGGTCAAGGCGTTGACATGGACCATCCATAATGTAGAGCCCACCTTTAATTGCCCATCTCTTTCAAATCACTTTGAATGGATAAAATAACCATCTGATTAGTAATTTGGGAAATTAATCGACCGTATCGTCGGTAAACCAAAGGAGGCAAATTCCTTGGTGAGTGTTTCCACTACGAAAGGGCAGGTTATTATTATTATTATTTATTTTTATAGCAATTTACATACATAAATAGATAGGTGTGCGAGCATTTACATAAGAAAGTCGTACAAACAATTGCTCGCGAATACCAATATGTAAGTAGAGTGGAAAGACATTTAATTCTTCAGAGGTCAAAAAGGGCCCTGATTTTTTGTGTAAGAATCATTAATATAAAAAGCTGTAAAACCAACGGTTTGGATCAGCATACACTAAGCCCCAGATGTACCAACCCTACCGTACATTTCCTTACTGAAACATCACGTGATACATAATTTTTCCAACACAAGGTAATCATGCATTTGCTATTTTTAGCTTTTAGCAAACACCGACATGGAGGATTAGGCTAAATAATCATGACCATAGATGGAAAAAATAACAAACCCCCTTCCTTTAGTTCTTTTTGGCGTTCCCTCATCCTATACCTAGAATGGGAGCAGATTAGGTGGTTACCCCACCGTCTGGGGCCCACCTTGATGAGCATGTTTTATATCCACGCTGTCCATCTATTTTACCAGCTCATTTTAGTACTTGATCTTGAAAATTAAGCAGATCCAAATCTCAGGTGGACCACATCACTGGAAACAATGATAAATGACCATTAAAAACTTTTTGTAGGCCACAAAAGTTTTGAATCAAGCAGATCCTTGTATTTTACGTTCATCCAAGTCTTTTTGACCTTATCAACAGGTTGTATGGCAAATAAACATTATGGTGAGCCTTAGAAAGTTTTTAATGGTGGCCGTTCAATCACCACTGTTTCGTGTGTTATGGTCCCTCTCGATCAGCTTAATTTTTAGAATCACATCCTAAAATGAGCTGAAAAATCGGATGAACAACGTGGATATACAAAAAATCATAAAGGTGGGCTCAACGGTAAGGGTAAGGTGTTACCCGGGTAACACCTATCTGCTCTCCCTAGAATGCCGTTGATGAATTTGGGTTAATCCATCAGTTACATGGTTTTTGCCTTTTTGGTCTATACTGCTTTCGGACATAGGAAATTAGCCAAGGATAATAAAGGCAATTAGCTTTTAACTATGCATTATTAGGGGACATAGAAAGGGCTTCAAACCAAAATATAAGCCATTTAGTTAATTTAGAATGTGAAGCTTGTGTACTAAGCAAATAGTAAAATAAACGTTGTGATACATGGGCTTCTCGCAAATAGTAAAATAGACCTTGTGATACATGGGCTTCTCCTTCCCCATCTCCCATGCATGTGAACCACCTCCTCTCTTTCCACATGCAATGCACAATGCATGTACCAAACTTACCGGTTAATCCAATTAAATCAAGGAACTTAAAATTATTTATTGGACCATGCTAACACTTGCATTTGCATATACTTCAGAATGGGAGATTTGGACTTCCCAGCAATTCTGGCTGAATGTTGTTAGACCATATATAACCCACAAAAACATATTCCACACAACAGCTAATAGCAAGGAATCTAATAATGTGAGTGGTTACACATCTTGTGTGGACTTAGAAAGTTTCATTCAACATGTGGAACCCAATCTCAACCTACGTGGGTCCAAAATAGACATTATATGGGCATTGATCTCACACATGCATTGTTGATGTATATGCCTCTCTGATTACTCATGCTCCCAGGTGTTACGATCATTAGTCTTTTAGAGAGAATGAAGAGGCTCCTAAAAGAAGAAAAAATATAAAAGAGAACAGTAAATGAGAGAAAAGAAGTCTGGAAGATAGTAGAGGGAAATCTCCTTTCTTTTGTTAGATTTGATTTGCCTATTGAATCTCAATAATTAATTGTTTTACTTTAATCTTAACTATCAAAGGTGGGTCCTTACTCTTACCCGGTTGGTAGACTCCCTGGAGTTTCAACACCGGATCAAGGATTCGAGTACCCACAGTGGTGAAATCCCACGGTATTTATGGAGAGCTTAAAATGAACAGTAGTAATGACACATCCCTTTCTCTTCTTTTTTTTGCACTTGAAAATTTGTGCAAATAAGCCTACGTGAGTTGCTTGAACTTTTGTAGCTGCATACGGGCACATTTGAAATATGTTACACATGTGTATGGATGTGAGTGCTTTTCATGAAAATATATCCATAAATGTGATGTAGGATAATTAATCACTTTCTTTTAAAAGTTCGAGTCGATAGATCATGGTGAATCAATCCTTTTATATCATAACTCTGGCTTCACATCCCATGGGTTAGGACTTCAGCCGAACCTTCATTGTAGGCCCCACTTCACATGTGTTCCGCTTCACATGAGCCACCCACCTCACACTGGTGGGGCTCGCTTCAAACAAGCCACCTACCTCACTCAGGCCACCTACCCTGAGTTTGCCTCTGCATCTCACAAGTCACCCCACTTGAGTCTGGTGTGAAAATACTTCTACATTACAATGTGTCATGGTTTCACCTACTAAATATAATTAACCCATCTATATTTTAATATCTCATAGGTCTTGAACTATTTATCTAATGGTACTTAGGTTTGTTAACAAACCATGAATTTATAGTTTTTTTTCCCCTACTAAAGTGTTTGTCCAAAATACTTAAAAGTCTTGTGCATAAGGGGGTTTCCAAACCATGAATATATACTATTCTCATATTGTTTATCCACAACATGACTTAAATCCAAATAGACAATAGCTAAGTTATGCCACAACCGGCTATCCATGAACTTATAATTGATATAGGTTGTTGGTGGACATGTTGGATCAACCTGTTATTCCTTTTCTTGTTTATCAATCTCTTGAAATTTACATGAAGAAATGATGGATTATGGTACATGTGAGGAGTTTAATATGAATATTGGCACGTTAATACACGTGCCATATTTTTTGGGCCTTAACAATTGATGGTGGTACATATGCATATGTGAAGTGCTCCAATTTGAATGACCGCGCACGTGGCAAATTAGAAGATGTTACACATCTGTATGTATAAGAGTATCTCTCATATGCATCAAAGTTGTAAAGTATCATTGATAGGACTTTAATTTCTCTGACTGAGACACTAGTTTTATGTTTTAATAGATATATTTTGAACTACTTGTCCAAAAAGACATAGGTTCCTATGCATAAAAAGCCTCACAAACCATCTACCTAAGGGTGATGATTGGTTGAGTTTAAGTTTGGCCAAGCTTGGCTCAATGCATGAGGCTGGGCACCTGACTTGACTCGACATGGGTCAACCCAAAGATTGGTAAATTTCTCATTTTCACCTAAATGTTTCAAATCCATATGTTATGAGTAAAAATAAGCTGGTCAGAAGTATGATGTCGGCTCAAACTTCTGTGTGTGTGTCACATGGTTGGCTAGTGCCAGTTATGACCAAGGAGTTCTCCAATGACCGGAAAGGGATAATCTGTTGTATTTTGCTGTATGACATCGTGCTCTTCCATGACTTTATCCATGTTCGAGATAATGTCCAGATCTCCTAGAGAAGCCTTCGAGGCATGATCCCATATAGGAGTAAGTATGCCCTGCTCGGAGACTTACGAGAGAGTCCCTGCATCGTACGATAAGATGAAGAGATGATCATTCCCGATTTCACCTATATTTTACTAAGGAAGGGAACTCGATTTCAATACTCAGATATAACATTCAAGGGCAAGTCGACAATCTACTCAAAGTTAAGGGGAAGCTCGACTACGGTCCGTCAAAGAGCCTAGGTCGATAAACTCCTCCTCAAGACGGCTATGGAGACCAGCTTGGATGGTCGACGTCGGTCTTCTACTATATGTTTCTTTTAATCCCGACGATTTGACCTTATCATCATCGATGATCTTGCAAAACAACTGAGAAATGTATGCTGAATGTACGCCTATGATTAAGAGGTGTTTCTATCTACGTAATTGACTGTGAAAGGCTATAAATAAAAACCTCTCCGACGGTAAAAGGTACACACAACTCTATGCACCAAAGAACCCTTAAATTTCACTGGACTTAGCTTACTTGATTAACTTAGGCATCGGAGGGTCCCTGCAATAGCTAGAGTCTCATTTGTCTCCTTTGTGTGTGCATGTATTCAGAGTCTGGCAAAGATCAACTAGATTTCTACATCAACGCCATCCAGTGGGCAAGAACACATGCACAAAGAATATATCAAGATGAATAGATGCCAAGCAGAGAAGAGAATGGAAATGAAAGGTTTGCCATATATAACACGTCCATATAGAATTTGGGCTAGGCAGGTGGGAGGTGTTAAAATTACTTGAGCTCAAGCTCAGTGGGAAAATTGAACGGGCTGGGCCATGGGTACACGGCAAGTCGGACGGGCGGGCTACTGGACTGATTGCTAGTTGTTTGTTTGTGAGGCTTTTGCTTGTAACACATGGATGCATGGCTTTGGAACATGGCCGCACCATTGTTGATACGTGACTTTCGCCAACCAGCAACTGAGACGTGGAGTTTCAACATGTAAACGCCGCATAGCTGTGAGTTTGTGGCGTAGAGTTTGGCACGTGTCACGTAGCTTTCTTTATCGTGAGTCACGTGGTGCTATCTGGCCTGATCCGTTTTGCATGGGCGTTTTAGTAAAAACAGGTTTCGCTGAATTTTGGGAAATGGATTGGCTACTACCCTGACACCAGCCGGTGCTATGTGGGCCCCACCATGATGTATGTGTTTCATTCATGCCGTACATATATTTTTAAAATAATTTTAACATTTGAGACCAAAAATGAGGTATATCCCAATCTCAAATGGACCACAATATAGGAAACAACGTTGAATGAGTGTCGATCATTAAAAATATTTTGGGGGCCATAGAAGTTTTGGAGCAAGCTGATTTTTGTTTTTTCCCTTCATCTGGGCCTGTACGACCTAATCAACAGATTAGATGTCAAATAAACAATACAGTGGGCCTTAGGAGGATTTTAATGGTGGATATCTAATTACTATTGTTTTCATATGGTGTGGTTAAAGCTAGATTTATATCCCTCTCATTTTTGGGATAAAGCCCTAAAATGATATGTAAAAATGGATGAACGGAACGGATGAAACAAATAAATCATGGTGGGGCCCACAGAGCATCGACCATCAGCCACGTGCCTGGTTGGGAAATGGATTGGCTACTCCCCCTGACACCAGCCAATGGCTGGTGGTAGGTGCTCTGTGGGCCCCACCATGATGTATGTGTTTCATCCATGCCTTCCATCTATTTTTATAGATAATTTTAAGGTATGAGATCAAAAATGAGGTATATCCCAATCTCAAATGGATCACATTATAGGAAACAATGTTGAATGAGTGTTGACCATTAAAAATATTTTGGGGGCCATAGAAGTTTTGGAACAAGCTGATTTTTGTTTTTTCCCTTCATCTGGCCTGTATGACCTAATCAACATATTAGATGTCAAATAAACAGTACAGTGAGCTTGAGGAGGATTTTAATGTTGGTGTGGATATCCCATTACTATTGTTTTCATGCGGTGTAGTGTCACTCTCATTCCTGGGATAAAGCCCTAAAATAGTATGTAAAAATGGATGAAACAAATACATCATGTAGGGCCCCACGGAGCACCAACCATCAGCAGCCAATCCGTTTCCGTCCTTTTGTAGAGTCGTTCCGTTGAACCTGTGAACAAATGCCAGGATTGAAGGGCAATGCCAAGCCAAACGGCAAGGGTGGGTCCCACCATGAATGGACCCCTCTACGCAACTCGTATTGATCGGTCTCGATCTTCTTATCGTGGTCGTTCTGCAGTAGAAAAAAAGATCTCATGAACGGTTCCGATCTCATGGGCCACTCTGCCACGTGGAATGGAGAGAGATTCTATTAATATCCTCGATCAAGAAAAGTCATAATAACAGACAAGCGGGTCCTGTGGTTTCGGTATGCACCGTAGAACGTCGATCTGGGGAGCGGATTAGCTGTAACAGCTTAGTAGGGGTTACCCTTACCGTGTGGGGCCCACCTTAATAAATGTATTTCATATCCACGCTGTCCATACGTTTTTTCAGCTCATTTGATGAGGTTATAAAAAAATTAAGCAGATCCAAATCTCTGATGGCCCAGACCACTAGAAAAATAGTGAATGAACATTAAAAGCTTTTTATAGGCAATAAAAGTTTTATATCAAGTAAATATTTATTTGACATTATCAACGGGTTAGATGGAAAATAAATATTATGAATATTCTTACGGTGGGTCTTGGTTTTGGGGACCTTGTCCTAAAATGGGCTGTGATAACGTATGGACGATGTGATATACAACGTATGATCAAGGTGGGCCATACGGTAGGGTAACACCCACTAAGCTGTTACCTGGATAACACCTCATCCGGGTCCGTTGATCTGATGGTGGCGGCAATATCCCAAGATTCTTCTCGTGAGTGAATTAATCCCAAATTCCTAACCCATCAACAGATGTACTGCAAATGGACGGTTAAAAAAGAAATGCAGAAATAACAACAAGATCAGATGGATGATCTCGAATCTGAGATATTTGAAGATCAGGATCTCTTACTTGTGCCGACTGAAAAACCAAGTGCACAGCCTCGTCTGATCCTCGAGCGGAGTATCGTGTGATAACTACCAAAATTCCCCATTCCAGAAGGACCGGATTCCATTACATCTGTTGCGCGAAGTGCGTTCCACACCCGAACATTATGGGCCCACCGTGATGTTTGTGTCACATCTACTCCGTCCATGATCAGTTATGATACCTCTTGTTATGATCCGAGCCGAATAATCAGGCCGATCCAGTAGTAAAGTGGGCCTCGCCAGTGGGAAAAGTTGGGATGGGGACACCCACCACAGAAAGCTTCCTGGGGCATACCTTATTCTTTTTATTTCATCCAACCTGTTCATCAGGTGAGACCTCACATGATTAAGATACTTTTAAAAATTACTCTGATCCAAAATTCGTATGGACCACATCGCTCAAATTTAGAGGTTTTAGTATTGATTTCACATTTCCAGTGTTTGTTCAACCTGAGTTCTAGATCGATGTGATTTCTTATATCTATTGTGAATATGAGGTGGCTCAACTGATGGACCGATCAGATTTCACACAAACATCATGGTGGGCCCCACAGATCAGGTGTTGCGCGCTCTTTCTAATCCATAGTGTTGTGGAGAATTCCAGACGATTTTGGTCATTTTCACGTTGGTGGACCGTTGCTGTATTTCTCTTCTCAAACGTCTATTATCAAGCTGCTAATGGAATGTTCGGGACTGTCCTATCTCAAGTATTTCTTTATCCTCGCTCGTCCACGGTGATGGATGGTGTGGATCATTGAGCCACCGGCCCCACCTGTCCAACCAAAGAACCCTCGTACGTAGTCCGATTATCGAGGGTGATGGAATCCTATGCATTCCAAAATATTTTAGTGTCAATTTAGCAATTTCAGCAAAAAGCAATGGCATTTATAGCCATATAGTTCAATATTCCACGCCACCGCTCTGCTGGTATCAGCACAGCCTCCCTCCCGCCTTCTTACTGTCTCTCCATCAAAACCGTCAAAATACGAAATTCGCCTCCTGTTTTCGCAAAGCCCAAAAAAGAGAGAATCCCAATTTTCTCTTTCCACACTCTCCTATATAACTTCTCGTCCTTTCCCAGCCATTCCTCACTCTCTTTTTCTCTCTTGGTTTCGCTTTCTCGAATGCAATCTCTCTCTCCGTCTTCTCTCCTTCCAAAACCTCACTTTGATTCTATTTCCAGCCACTCCATCGACCTCGCGACATCTCCTGCTTCTGTTAGGGCTTCGTTTCCTGCGAAAAACGCCGATTTGAAGGTCGGATCTTCGAAAGCGATGGGATCTGCTGGGAAATCTCACCCGAAGATCGTCACTGGAGATGCCGGATATGTTCTGGAAGACGTTCCGCATTTGACCGATTATATTCCTGATCTGCCTGTATGATCTCTTTCTTTTTATTTCTTTTGTCTTTTTTGGGTTGATTCTTGGATTTGAAGTGAAATGTAAGCTTTGGAGCGGCGATCGGCAAATGTTTCTTCTCTCTCTCTCTCTCTCTCTCTCTCTCTCTCGATTGGCTGATTATATTCCTGATCTGTTTGTATGTTCTTTAGTTAGTTATGGCCTTCTTCAGTTCTATGTCGAGTTGAGGTTTTGAGTAATGTTATAGAACTCAGCGATTTGACTCGATAATCGGATGACTTGACTCACTTCCCGGATATAAGGATATGGTTTTGAAGATGCTCCGCACTTGTCCCAATATAGTTCTGATCTGCATGTTGTTTGCTTTCTTCTGATTTTGTTCTGATTTTCTTTTTAGTTTTTGGCACAGGCAGTGAACTCTGTTATTTTCTTTTGTATTTAAAGAGGCGATTGTTAGAGGTTTTTTTTTTTTTATATATTTTTATAATAATTATTGTTAATTTATTTGATTCTTGATTTATTTCTATTATAGTTTTTCTCTCTGTTTCCTGATTGATCTTATCGTAGATTGAGAGTTTCAATGAATAGTTAGGTTAGTTTATTGTAATTTTGAAGTGTTTAGCAAGATTTTCGTTTTCCTTTATTTTTAGAGCACGCAGGCGAGACTCCACCTTAAGCCATTATTTTTCTCTCCCTCCCTACTATCTACACCATACACGTCACAGACATCTGTGCTGATTGGGACCCTTCATCTGGTGGGCCACACTGCCGAAGGACCATGGTGCAATGTGATCGGCTGATCCTAGAATCAAATCAGAAATTTTGCGTATTGAAGTTGGACCATTGTTCATTTTTATTTTTATTTTTCTGAAAGATGAAGAACTTTTATTAAAAGAGAGAAGAAAACAGCACAAACAGACAGTAGACAGAGGCACGCCAAGGCGGCAGCCAAGGCGGCAGCTCGGCTACACCCCAAGAAAATGAAAATTACAGCCCTTGATACTTGAAAGGCTGGAAGCCCAATCAATCACAAGAAGTCTTGCCCTTTGGGGGGATCACTCCATTGACTTGGAGTCGTTTGTGGAGCACCTCGAATTTCTTTCCTCCCAAACTGCTAGAAGAAACAACCTCCAAAGCATATTCTTTGTCTTCATGAACAAGCGCTTAGAGAATTTATCCACAGTCTGTGGGAAGGTCCAAAGAACCTGAAATCGTCTCAAAATATCTGACCAAATAGAGCTCAAGAAAGGGCAGTGTATGAAAAGGTGATCGATCGTCTCCTCGTCACGCATGCAAAGAAGGCAAATGTTCGGGAGGATCATTGATCTTTTCTGAAGGTTGTTAATTGTTAGGATCTTTTTTCTTCCAACCAACCACCCGAAGGTAGCGACTTTGGGGGGCGCATTGTAATGCCGAAGAAACTTAGGGCGTGTTTGGCCAGGCGAAACCCATGGGATTAGGAGGGATGGGATCAATTTTAAGGTAATGATGGTGATGTCAGTGTTTGTCCGTTGATCCCATGGGATATACAACAACGTGTTTGGACCGTCACAAATGGCAAGTCCCATGGGTTTGCATCTCCACTGCTTCTTGTGGTGTGCCCCACTCATTGTGTTATATCTGCCTCAAAACAGGTTCATGGCTGAATGTAGGCCGGTGAAAATGGAGGGAGTGGATATCTCATTGATATCACGGTGGGCCCCACATAGCATAGGAAACTCACATCCCACATTTGCCGAATCCGTCTTCAGAGCAGGCGATGTTTACGAGGGCTGCAGCGGATGAAGTACACCCGCTATCCCAAACAGCACGCGGGATGGGATCGACAGCTAAAACCCTCCTATTACCTCTTAATACCATATCCAACGCCCGGCCAAACACGCCCTTAGTGTGACCCAAGGCGTCATTGTGGCCCTCAGTGCGAATGAGAGTGTATAGAGGGCGAACAGAGAAAACCCCAGATTTATGGGCCCTCCAAATCATCTTGTCGGGCTCCAAGATAGCTGCATGGCAGCGATGGATTCTCTCCAAGAGTGGGTGCCGTGTATTCGGCCACTTCGTCATTGCGAAAGAACCTTCTACAAGGGAGTTCCCAAACCACCGACTCCCCTATAAATGAGAAACAAGCAGTGATCTTTATGGATGGGTTTGGCGTCAAGCGGTAAATTCTAGGAAAGTCAACTTTCAAAGGAGAGGAACTAATCCAAATATCATCCCAAAACCGAATGTTCTTTCCATTGCCCAACGAGAAACCCACACCTTCCATAAAGGCTTGTTTGATGGAGGAGTCTCCTTTCCACAAGGCTGAAGCTTTGTAGGTTGAGGTTTCTTGCATTCCCCCACCCCCATCCGAGCACCTGTACTTGCATTTGATAACATCTTTCCATTGTGCTCCACCTTCCTCTCCAAATCTCCAAAGCCATTTGCCAAGAAGAGCTTTGTTCATGGTTTGAAGGTCTTTTATATCTGCACCTCCCTTTGCATAAGGTTTGCAAACATTATTCCAAATCATCAGATGGAATTTTTTCTTATCTTCCGGTTCGTGCCTTGAGAAGTCTTATCAATTTTTTTCAATTCTAGAGAGAACTGAAGCCGGGCATTTGAATATGGACATGAAGTATAGCGGGAGGTTAGAGAGTGTTGCTTTGATAAGTGTGATGCAGCCCCCGAGAGAGAGAGAGAGAGAGAGAGAGAGAGAGAGAGAGAGAGAGAGAGAGAGAGAGAGAGAGAGAGAGAGAGAGAGAGAGGCATTTCCATGTTGCGAACTGTTTCTCGAATCTCTCAACTACCTAGTCCCAAAGGTGCTTCGGCGACTTCCTCACTTCCATCCACACCCCAAAAAGCTTGCTTTTAGAAATATTCATTTTTAGGCTAGAGATTACTTCAAAACAGCGTATAATAGTTATCAACTTACCCATCGTGTTAGTAGAGGCATCACAGAATAGGAGCGTGTCATTGGCGAATTGAAGGTGGGAGATGGGCATCAGCATACCCTCCACTTTGAACCCGGAAAAGAGACCTTTGTCTTGGCCCTTAGAAAGCATTTTCCCCATGGCTTCCACTATTATGATGAAGAGGATGGGAGAAAGAGGATCCCCTTACGGAAGACCTCTAGAACTTTTAAAGTAACCCTTGGGAGAGTCGTTAAGGAGCACAAAAAATGGGCTGAACTTATGCATTCACGGATCCATGATGGCCATTTATTTCCACACCCAATCTGGTCGAGCATATAGGCGAGGAAGTCCTAGTCTACGTGATCAAAGTATTTCTCCAGATCCAGCTTACAAAAATTACCTTTGGACCCCCTTTTGTATCTAGAGTCAAGGCATTCGTGTGCGATTAAGGCACTATTGAGAATTTGCTGACCCGGCACGAATGCGTTTTGGTTTTCGGAGATGACCTTCCTGATGATATTTTGAAGGCGAGAGGCCAAGACTGATGGGGACATCACGCGCAAACGCACACCCACCTACGCATGTACACAAGGAGGAGGGCCCTACTGTCGATCTGGATTGATGACGACGTCCAGGAAGGGCCTCCTAGCTAGAAGAAGGAGTTTTGGTTCGTTGGAGTGGGCTCGATAGTCAAGTAAAACCCATTATGGGATCTCATGATCGTGACCCATTAGTCTGATTAATCTCATATTTTACGTTTTGCTTATTAATGTTATTTAGAGTATCATGGACGGTTTAGATTTCTTTGATTAGTTTTATTTTGGATTACTTCATCGCCAAGTAATAAGTTGCGCACATGGTGCGAGTTTTGGAGTATAGGGTTTTCTTATAAATAGGCACCCCTTGTAGCTTTTTTGGATTATTGAAGTTTAATAAAAATTCTGCGTTTTCCTACTCCTCTGAGTTATTGAGTTGTGAAAATCCAATTGAGTGCGAAGCCCTCCCTTTATCGAAGGGCTAACTACTGTGGTGCGAAGCCACATCGATCTCGATTCGCCCCCATCCTCTACCATCTTTATTTTTCATCTCCTACCACCATCCGCGCTTTAAATCTGCCCTTTATTGCAACAATTTTTCTCTTTACAGCAGAATTCCAGATTATGGCCCTGCAGGAGGGCCGAAATTTCAGTGGAGCACCACGCACAGCCCGTAGCTCGGATCAACCGAAACTTGGGGGTTTTGGAGCGCACCCTGGCTGACCAGACTCAAGGAGTCGGTTTCCATGTGTGGGACCCCCTCGCACGTGCAGCCAGGCCCCTGCGCGTGTGCTTCAGGCTTGACCAGCTGTCCACACACAGGGACTGTCGTCTGGTTCAGGTTTTTTTCGTATTTTCCCCTCTCATACCTGTTTTCCGTAACCCTAACCCTAGATTGTGTTATCTTTAATTTGTTTGCCCCTTTTCTTACCCTAGGGTTCTCTGAATTGAAATTGGTGAATCTCTTGAATTAGGGGCTGATTGCTGTGCATATGTGGATGATTATTACTTCCTTTTGAGTATCGTTTGGTACATAATTTTTATTGATCCAGTCCTAGCATGTGTAGGCCTGGACCGGTGCAGATTCCCCTTGCTTGAATGTTTGAACTTTTGTATGGGATGTGGAATTATTACGTGATTGTTTCTGAATTTGTATGTTCTAAAGCCTGAGATCTTGCATATCATATTTAATTTTCATGTCCTGCATCAAAGACCTTTGCGAGGATCTTGGAGGGACCTCCGATGAGACTAATAGGTCTAAAGTCCTTTAGGGAATCAACACCCGAGGACTTAGGAATGATGACGATGAAGGAGGCTCTAATATTGCTCGATAAATGGCTCCTTCGAAAAATTCCAACATGAAATCCATGACATCTCCCTTGACATCCCTCCCAAAAGAGTTTTAAAAAAGCCAATGGGAAGCCGTACGGGGCAGGGGCTTTGTCGCTTTCCGGTGAGTCTTGCACTTTTCACCACTTCCCCTGAAAACGGGGAAACAAGAGAGCTTTTGCCTCCTCAGCGAGAGGCGATTGAATTGAAGATTTTTAAGTCTTGGACATCTCCAAACCACCTTTGTGAGCAGAAGCTTGTAGAAGCAAACTATTTCCTTAGCAAGACTGTCTTTGCCTTCAATGCGATTGCCGTTAACCACAAGGCTGCTGATTTTGTTGAGTCTAGCCCGAGCACTAGCGATGCTGTGGAAATATTTGGTATTCTTTTCCCCATCTTTAATCCAACGGGTCCAGGAGCATTGTCTCCACTTTATCTCATCCTCTTTCACTCGGGCCATATAGTCTTTAATCAACTTGATCCTTATGGCATGGTCTTCCTATGACAGATCCCTTTAATTGCAGACTGCTGATCTAATGACTAACACTGTTAGCTCATTTATGTGGCGGTCTATTACGGTTGTAATGAGCTTGGATGCAAACGTCATTTGGTAGAGACGAGACAAAGGAGAGAGTAAGATTCTTGATTAAGTTGGTGAGATTTGCTATCAAACATCCTCAGAGAAGGCATTAGGTTGATTTATTGTATTGTAAGTGAAATGGAGGTCTGGAGACCAACGGTCATTGGATTCTCTCTTCTAGGTCCTTTTTATGTGATAATAATGTAGGGACATTTTCACACCAGGCTTGAGTGGGGTGGCCTGTGGGATGCTGGGGCACACTCGGGGTGGGCGGCCCGTGTGAGGCGGAACCCGTGATTTGGGGCCCATGAGGGGGCGGAACCCATGGATTTGGTGCCCATGAGGAGGGTTCGGCTAATGACCTAACCCATGGATGTGGGGCCTGGGCTTATGAGATAAAGGGGTTAATTCACCATGCCATATTAGCTCGAGCTTTTAGAGCAAATGGTTAATTGTCCTGCATCAGATAATATTCCTGGTTTAGAGGGATTTGGTTAGGTTCTCTATCGTAGAGGATTTGTATTCATTTGCTGCTGCCTCTTTGATGGCTTCCAGGATTTTGCTTGCAGACTTGTCCCCAGGCATCAAACTTTGTTTATAGTATTTTATGGGTTTCTTGTGGAATGTTTTCAGGGATGCCTGAGATGTGCTTTAGAACCTGAGAATATCATCAAAGGACCAAAGTTTTAGCAGTGATTCAACTTAAAAACACCAAATCTTTCATTCATCATGTGGCTGGACCATTGGAGTCTCATGAAGTTGCAGCAGTTGAGCAGGATTTCTTGTAAGAAACCTGTTGTTTCCTCGGAGGCTTGCATTCCTGTTCCTGCTGTTTTAATTTGAGCACTTACACATCACCATCATGAAAATAATCATTAAAGCCTTGTTTTTCCAACTATTTGTGGTCAGCTTACAAAGTCAGATACTTCTACAATTATAGAAAAAAATATAGCAGTTCCATAATATATTGCAAGTTTTTTCACCAATCTTTAATTTTATTGTCAGAAAAGCAAAGTAACTCAACAATTACCTCTAATTATGTGGACCACTCTTAGTTGTAGGAGACTATGAGCTTGTTCTGGTGGGCCTCACATGTGGATGGCCTGTAAGCAAAAATTCATAGATTGGGTAGTCTGGTATGCTCAACTGGCCTGCAAACTGATGGTTAAGACAGAAAACATCAATGCTGATATTGATGAAGCAAATTGACCATCCATGGAAGAGTTCAATGGATGAAGAGTTCTGGTTATTAAGGGTGGATCTCATGTAGACTAGTAAACCCATTACCTTTTGTCAGCTATTTGTGCAATTTAGGTCCCCAATTTTATTTTTATTTATTTATTTATTTTTCCAATTTGATAGGATCATGTAAGAATTCCAAACAGATGTTAGTAGAGTTATATGCTCGCTCTCGTAAAAGACAATATATAGCCAAAAAAATTTCAAACCGAGATGGGTGAGTGCAAGCACCGTGATTTAACAGGACTCTTTTACCCATTTTATCGTCCTTTTGGACTTTTCTTGGATGTTTGAACCGTGGAATGAATCTAATTTTCTATTTTCCTTTTCTTTGGGGGGAAGGAATGCTATCTGAAGGATTATACGTATAAATTTTTTTTGGCAGACTTACCCAAATCCTTTGCAAGACAATCCAGCATATTCAGTTGTCAAGTAAGTGAATTATTTTTTATCCTCTCTGAGGTGATTTTCACCGTTTTCAACAGCAATTTGCATAAATCTTTTCAATGATCCTGTTTGAATGATTCACTAAAATAATTGTCCTTCCAGGCAGTACTTCGTTAATGTGGATGATACTGTCGCTCAAAAGGTGGGCACTTCATGGTTCTTTTTTATCTCTCTGTGATTGTAGATCCATTTACATTTTTGTCTTTTTCAGTCTTGATGCACATGGTGTTTCAAAAGGTTGTGCTGTTAACAATTACAATCAATTTACTTATTTTCATTTCCTTGTTTCATAGATTGTTGTTCACGAGAGTAGCCCAAGAGGGATACACTTTCGACGTGCCGGGCCTCGCCAAAAGGTGTTGTTTATCCCAACATGCATGCAGTTGGAAACCCTGATACATCATATAAACGTTATTGACACATGTTATTCATATTTTCTCAGGTTTATTTTGAGTCAGATGAAGTGCATGCATGTATCGTAACATGTGGTGGGCTATGCCCTGGGCTTAACACAGTGATTAGAGAAATAGTATGCGGCTTGTACCACATGTACGGAGTCACCAAAATCCTTGGAATAGAGGTGAGATATTATGTCGTTTTCTAGTGCCACGGTTTCCTTTTCTGTTTGGTTCTCTCCCGCAGTTCCTCTTGGAGGAACTTAAGATAGTTATGACATTTGCCATGCCATGAACATCAAGCATTAGAATATTAGATAGTTCAAATGGAATAGCATGTGATTGAATTGGACACATGCATCGTTGTACACATGGACATTTGCATTAGCCACTGTTACAGGGGCTAAAGATGCTGGCCCTGCAAAAATTGCTGCATCCCCATATTTTATTGTTTAAATCGTTTAACTGTTCAGTCAGTGGCATTATTGTTATGTGTTTAAGTGTTGGATGAGAGCATTAAACTGTCTTTTCTCTTGGACTAATCACTTGTTATGGATTCCTTGATTCGAAGGATGGGCAAGTGGCTCACTTATTTCAAGGTACTCAAATGTTCAATAACAGCAACTATCGTTACCGTTATGGCTGTTACGGCCATGTTAACTGTATTGGCCCTGTTACGGACTGTTAAGGGCCATTTTTTTCATAATGGCCGTTATGGCCCCATAATGCATTATGGTCCCCACCGTTACTGTATGCAACTGTTTTTGTTACCTTGCTCACTAATGTAATCTGTTGCATGTTCTGCTGCGGCAGATCCGTGAAAGTATAATAACCGATGATAGGTTGATACATGCGGTCATTATTCATGTTATCCACTGCACGTGTGGTTTCAGATTTTGGAACTATAAGATACTATGATGGCACCATTTATTGATACTGTTCTTGTGACATCTTTAGGGAGGATACAGGGGTTTCTATTCTCGCAATACTGTTCCTTTAACACCCAAGGTCGTCGATGATATCCACAAACGTGGTGGTACCATCCTTGGCACGTCACGAGGAGGCCATGACACCTTAAAGATAGTTGAAAGCATTCAGGACCGGGGCATTAATCAGGTATACATGGCAAATGTAAATAATCTCCTTTTTTTTTTTTTTTTTAATAACTATTGCATGACTAGTAGGTAAGGAGTATCGAGTATGTATCACTGTTCATTTTTCATGCAAGATTCGCTACATGAAGTCAAGCATTTAGATTTCAGGTTTATAACTTTCTGTCTTCCAGGTGTACATTATAGGAGGAGATGGAACCCAAAAAGGGGCATCAGTAATTTTTGAGGTAATTCTGGTTGAGAAAATGAAAATCGCCATATTTTAATACCATTTGATAAAAGAGGAGAGGTGCTACACAGAATAATCTGCTGCAGTCTTCCTATTTGGGAAGCATTGAGATTCATCACCTCTCCTCTGAACATCTTTGCAAATTATGATGTTTCCCTTGTTAAAATGCACAAATGATAGCAGTTAAATTGTGTTTTTCTTTTTTTGTCTTCTTTCCTTCCTTTTTTTTTTTTTTTTCTTCTTCTTCTTCTTTCTGAATAGCATTTATTCTTCCCAGCATTCTGATCTTTTGTTATTCAGGAAATTCAAAGGCGTGGTCTCAAAGTTGCAGTTGCTGGAATCCCTAAGACTATTGATAATGACATTGCGGTATTTGTCTTACCTGTATCTGCACAACTTGTTTGGGTTTCATTTACTCTCTTGTGATCACTTGTGTCATTACCAATCAGTTGTCACAACCATTTTGTGATGGTCAACATCTCTTTTTGATTCAGGTAATTGACAGGTCCTTTGGTTTTGACACGGCCGTGGAAGAGGCTCAACGAGCCATTAATGCAGCACATGTTGAAGCTGAAAGTGTTGAGAATGGTTTGGGTGTTGTGAAGCTAATGGGTCGCTACAGTGGTACGTGTCTATTCTTGATAGTTACAAATTCTCATGCAGAGGGTCGGAGATAGATTTTGAAGAAACTATTCTCTCTTAGCAAAGGATTTTGTCATTGATTTTGCATTTCGGTCTTAATGTTCTTGTTAAGAGTATAGGATAAGTATTACAGCTTCATGTACAGCTTTACCTACTGAAAAGATACAATTAAGTAGATTTAGGAATATGTATTGTATCTAATAGATTGTCCTAACTGTATTTATTTAGTAGGTAAAGCTGTACATGTATCTGTAATACTTTTCCTATACTTAGACGCTTGTGGATTGTTTTCTCATTTCAGTCGACAAATGTCACCTGATGAAATGAGCTTAAAACTCAGGAAGATTCTAAGCTGCTCAAAGTCTTTTCGAAACGGCAATTGGGAGTGTCTTTAGCTTTTGGACTGTTCAGCTTGAAAATTAGGATTTTCTTTTGATTATTAATATCTAAAGATCTCCCATTCTTCTTCTTCTTCTTCTTCTTCTTCTTATGAATGGTCCAGATCAATGGTATTGATGCCTACATGTAATGCAAGCATGAATTATCACCAGAAGCTTTCGATGATGATGTGGGTCCCAAAAATTCAATTTGTGGGTCATACAGCTGTTTGGTGGGTGGTCCCACATGTGGTGTTTTGTTTAGACTTTTTAAAGAGATGGTTCCCATGTGTGGTTGTAGGTTGACCCTTCAGTTTTTATTTAGTAATGATTTTGAGGGATTTTGCTAGCCTAAAAGATTAGGTCTCTTTGGTTGTCTTTAGTAATGGCTTCCAAGCATGGGCAGTCTTATGTATCATCAAGTCATTATTAGTCTTCCATTTCAAGAGACTTGTGTCTTTAGAGATATTTAATGGAATGTTAAGTTATTCATAGTTTTCTATTATGAAATATCTGATAGACGAGATCTTTATGAGGATCTTAATTTCTTGGGGGATCTGTAGTAAGAATAAGATGTATTAAATAAGAAATAAATGAACTCAAGAGAATCAAAAGAAGGGAGAGATTTAGGTCAATATGTTTTTGGGATCATATATATAACTTAGGGTAAGGGTAATGGAGTTTTTTTATATACACCTCTTCATGGACAGTTTGTGTTTTCCATGCACTGTCATGTTCGATGCCTCATGTTTGTTTCCGTCACTGAAGGTACATTGTACTCATTTTTCTTATCAATCCATCAGCAAGGTCAGAAACTAACTGCAAGTTTGTGGAAAACATTAGAAGCAGTGCACCATTCATGCAACCCTAAGTCCATAAAGGTCCGCGATGGGAAGGGAACAGTTTTTAAGTATTGCATGTTTGTTGACAACTAATGGAATTGGGTAGTTGAAATCCCATGCTTTACAAAGTCAGTCACCTATATCGATCTTTTATCTTTCAAAAAACAAATCGATCTGGTTTTATCACTCTTGTTTCCGGGGCTAGCTTTTACCTATAGTGTAATGTGATGTGCTGTTGCAGGTTTCATTGCAATGTACGCTACTCTTGCCAGCCGAGATGTGGTATGCCTCTTTGCTTGTCATCCTGGATTACCTCAATTTGTACCATTTTTCCTTTCAAATCCTACAACTGAAAAATAAAGAATCTTGTGATGCAGGTTTTGAATATTTGTTATTTTGCTAGGTGGTAACAAATTGCACTGTTTTCTTAGGACTGTTGCTTGATTCCAGAGTCACCTTTTTATCTAGAAGGGAAAGGTGGACTTTTTGAATTCATTGAGAGACGACTTAAGGAGAACGGGCACATGGTTATTGTTTTAGCTGAAGGTGCAGGACAGGATATTATCGCTGAAAGCATGCGGAAAATGGACAAGCAAGATGCTTCAGGAAACAAGCTACTTCTCGATGTTGGGCTATGGATATCTCAGAAGATTAAGGTACAGATTCTGAATCCAACTTTTTCCCTGCAAAATGCCAAGTGTGCATCTCATGCTGGGTTTTAGCTATATTGTAGAGGCATGGGGATGCATGTGTAGGCACATGCTGCATGTTCTCCCCACCTGGTTTGCAAACTATGGGTGTATAGTCAGCAATCAAACAATGATCAAGTGGTGAGTACATGGTGGTATAGACACCCCCCGGGCCGATAAGTTGCTCAAGATTGGACGGAACCTAGACCATAATCCAAATCCTAAACCCTAGGAACCTACCATAAACTTAGTTGACTTTGTTGGAAACCCGATAGAAACCTAACTTCAACCTAGTCAACTCATTGAGTCAACCCACCTGACCAACTGACCTAGTCAGCCTACCTAGTCAACTCACCCTGTCAAACTAGGCCCACGGTCCACTTTAGTTCAAGCCCATATCCAAAGCCCAATCGGAGTACAACAGGAGACAACAAAAGCAACTTCACTTAGTCAGAGCTCCCCACACGTGGGAGAACTCACCTACAAAAGCAGGGAAGCTGGCAAGGTACGGGCCGCTCGCCATGTGGCACCTCTTGTATTTTTGTAGAGAAGTCTCTCCGTGTGCAATTTGTACTCTTGCAAACTCCAAGCGTATGGCAATGCAAATTTACTCTGATACCCCTCCCTTGTACTAAAATTACGCCTCATGCCATCCAATCCAACCTATGAGATTTTGCCACATGGCAATCTCAAATCCCAGCCTTCCAAGCCCTTCCCAACCTCAAGCTTTGCAAGAATTATAGGAAAACCAGGATGGGAGGTACCTCCATTCCCTTCACATTTCAATCATTCCTCATCACCAAAGCATCCTCTCTCATTCAAAAACCCTTAAGCATCCTCACCCACTCAAGTCACCTCGCAAGCCTCCATAGCCTAGCCATCCCATTCCTCCACCAAGGAGAGGAAAGAGTCTAGCTATGGTCTGATCTAGCCTAGTCCCAACCCTAGCCTCTTCAACCAACCAGGTTCAATCCAATCTTTGCCACACTACTGTCCACCCAACCATTTAATCTTCAATCAAGCTTTATCTTATCCTAGCATTAGCATTGTGCAACACTCACTCACTTCTTAACCTCCCTGCTCATCAAGAGTCATTATTTCTGCATTACATTGCATCTTGCACCCAGTCAGTATAAACGTATGCCCTGTGGCTTGCCGACCTAGTTGAATCCTGCCCATCAGAAATTTGCGCTGAGTGGTTGCTTTGGTCACTAGAGGAATTAGGGCAGATTTATCTGGTTCGAATTCAAGCCAGTCATGAGCTTTGTATTCAACACGACGTTCCACACTCATGTGCATCACTTACGCACGAGAATCAATCCCTAACCCTCAAGAATAGTCAGATCTTGTGAAGTAGAGACCATATGACAGTATGGGCAGAGTGAGTGCCTAACACCTCCCCCCTCTGTAATTGTGGTCCCTTACCCTGAATCTCCGATACAAACTAAGGAATTATCTTAGGGTAGATAATCTTTGGATCCTCTCTCCTAACGTTTCTGTAGGGTCTCTAGCTGACTGTAGGGGCGAAGTAATTGGCTAGTGGTGACTCTGGTCAAACATAAAACTCTTTTAATCGCAGTGCAAAGCCCTTGAAAAAAGGCACCCGTGGAAGCATGAGTCCACAGGTGGGGCCCACCAACTGCTCAACTAGGGACCTGCTCATGGGTCTAAACCCTCCCAAGAAGATGGCTGAAGCCATCCTGTTGTTGTTGTTGTAAGTGCATCATTTAATGATGTGTATTTGCTAGAACTTGATTGTTCCTCTATACTGTGAGTGAAACTGAGTTTGATGCGTTTCTGTCAGATAAATTCACTGGCCTCTTCTGGTATATGTGCAGGATCATTTCACTGGAACGCTAAAGATGGTTATAAATCTCAAATATATAGGTCTGTTGCAGTGGTTTCCTTTCTGTCCTTCGTGGAACTGAATGGAAATTTGGATAAATAATCTGATCTAACTGAACTGCTGGCATTGTAGATCCTACGTACATGATTCGAGCTATTCCAAGCAATGCATCTGACAATGTATACTGCACACTTCTTGCACAAAGTGCTGTTCATGGAGCAATGGCAGGATACACTGGCTTTATCGTTGGACCTGTTAATGGCAGACATTCCTATATACCCTTCCATGTAAGTTCCTTAACTGATATGTTTTCTTGAGCTTTGCTAAGCCCACCCGTGGACAGTGCAACTCATGTACACACCACCACATGCGCCAGCGGGGCACATGCAAAATCCAAGTAATCCACAGGTGGGTACTACCCTGTATATGTAGTTCCCCAAAAACAAATCTGGTCACCCTTGATATTAGAAAGTGGAGAGGTTAGAAAACTTGAGCCAAAATTTTCACAGCCATGCATTCTTTTTTGTAAACAGTGACGATTTTTGGGCCACCACATCTGCAGAGTGGTTCCCGTGGGATGGATAGATTGGATCTCTTACCTGTGTGCCATGCTCGCACATGTGTGGCATGTACATGAGCTGCCATGTACAGGCATGCGGGCTTAGCAAAGCACAGTTTTCCTTTCTTTTTTCTTTTTATTTTCAGGCATGCTACTATTTTAATAGTTGGAACCAAGACTCACCAATAGCTGCTCTCTCCATAGATAAAGTGGTGCTGGTTAGTAAATGACACCATGCCACCTGTTTGGATTTTCAGTACCATATAAGGGTTCTCAACTGTTATACTGTTTCAATGCTGTTTAGGGGGAGTTACTGCTTGTGCGGCAAAAATGGGTAAATTTCCATTGGGCTAGCTTAAAGTAGACCCTGAGTGCACTGGCGCTCTTAATGTGTGTGCTTTTAGACACATGGATGCTCAAATCATCAATTTTGGACCATCCATTAGGCCTGTCACTCGATTAATGTCATACAAAAATGGACAGTTTGAATCAAACCAGGTCAGGTGGAGTACACTCGATAGAGTTCACTTCGGAAGGGAACCATTTTGATCCCATCTGTGGGTTGGCAAACCAAGGCTATTGTTTCCAAGGTTAGCATCCTTGGATCAGTACGAGTTTTCACGGTGGCCCATGAAAAATGTAGCAAATATGGATGGTTCCAGATCGATAATTTGACCATCGAGGTTTCATGTCTGCCTAGGGCACGCCAGGAGCATCAATGTGCCTTGGGTGTACATGTGTTTTTCATAAATTTCCATATATACTCGTTTCCCAACAAAGTTGATAGAAATTACCCTCAACTTACCTAGAATAACGTCTTGGGGGCAGTTCTGTCATTTATGCTGCACTTGGCCCATTCTGAAATTTCAGCGTCCTCCATCAATTCCTCATAGGTTCCATGAAAGAAGAAAACATCTCCGATCTGAGATCCAATGATTCCTGGTTTTTGGTTTTAGGGCTTCAGATCCCAACCCCATATATTTTCTGTCGGCTTTCTTAGCCTTTGTTCAAGTAGATTCCATTTTCTATAAAAGATCGTCCATATTCAAAGTTCTCATCGTCTCTTCTTAGAAGTCAATATAATGGCAACTTGCTTTTACTTTATGATGCCTTGTCATCCTATTTTCTGTCTATTCCTTCATTGAAGTGGGAATCTCTGTCTTAGAAAAGTTTGTTGGCTTTGCCACCTACTACAACCTGTTTCATGTCTGCCTAAACTGTTTCGACTTTGCAAAAAAGGAATCTGTTATAGTTTATGGGACTTGAAAAAAAAAAAAAAAAAAACAGAAGAAGAGAAAGACAACGTATCTGTGCTGACCAGACCCGTATGTGACCAGGGGTGCACATGGTTCGGTCTCGGTTTTGAAACTGGAACCGAATGGCCAAGGATTTAGATGAATTGGTCCTGCCAGCTGTCGATATGGACCATTAATATGAAGGGGGCCACCTTTAGTTCTCATCCCTTTTGGAACTGGATCCGAACCGTGTGCACCCCTATATGTGACTGTATAAACCATCTCTGCCATCCATTCAGGCTCATGGGCACAACCAATCTTTTTGTTTGGGCCATTGTGACCAAATGATCTTATCTGCCAATCAGCAGACATGCTTTGTAGCCAAAAGCATGCTATTGATTGGACTGTTGGGGCTGTCCATATTGATGGAGATGAAGTGGCAAACAGATTTTTCAGTGTAGATTGTTAGTAGGATTCATTACATTAAATCCCCCCCAATGTTGATAAATTTTCAACTGTGGGTGGATGTGCAGAGGGTGACAGAGTCACAGAACATGGTGGTGATAACAGACAGGATGTGGGCAAGGTTGCTGTCTTCGACTAACCAGCCAAGCTTCCTGAGCTCGAAAGACGTGATCCAGGCTGAGAAGAAGGAAGAGGCAACGCCACTGCTGGATGGTGATAATTGCATGGATGAACATAGGAAGGGTGCTAAAGAGATTGGTGTGGGAGCAACATGAGGTGCGATGGGGCCTGGGGGTAAACAGCACAGGGTTGGGTTTTGATGTAATTATAGGTTTGTGTTTTTGGTCACTCCTACCTTTTTTAGCAGCGGAGCATCAACCCATCATTTCCTGTTGAGTATTTATAATATGACAGCATGTTGTACCTTGTTGTGGTTACACCGTGCTTGCATTTCTCCAAGACAAAATAAGTCTATCAAAAGTTATTTATTTATTTTAAATGCAGTATGCAGTGTTCCTTTGTAAGGTTTTGGCACGTGAATATCTCCGTCTAACACCATAAAAGGGGATCATCCACCTGAGGTTATGTATGCTACCGTTTTTTTCATTTAGAAGTAACACGGGGGGCGTTGTGGTTCAGTGGATACATATCGTTGGTCTGTTGGGATGGCCCATTTCATACCCCAAGAAGTATCCTTGATAATATGATCTCATCCTCTTGATTTTTCGGCATGAATAAAGGGTTAAGAAGAGATGCTGAGCCAGCACACCGTCACCACCTGGAAACCAAAAAAAATAAAAAGAACGAACAATACATTGGATCAGGGAGTTCGTATTGAGGCATGATCCAGCATACATGTTGCGACTATTTTTGTGAAAGAACAAATATGTGTGTGAGGTCTCAAGTTTAACCGGTTGGACCATAGGTTATGGTCCGCCTAACAAATAACTTGTGTGTAAAGGAAATCCCAACCCGTTCAATTGATCAGCCCCACTTTGAGTAACATTTTAGGTAAAAATCAGCACTATCCACTCATCAAATGACCACACGTGTTTTGTTATGGTCAAACGTTGCAATAAGAGTGGAATAGCCAATAAATCAAAACTCGAAAAGCTAATGCACTAGTGGTACGCTTGAGTTGGATGTGGTTTTGATCTGAAAAAGGAGTAAAACATGTGTATGATACAGCATACAAAGAGAGGATCTTCATGGTAGAACCCACCTTATTCGGGGCACATGGACAAACAGAATGCATATTGGCACATTTTGCAGGGACGCCAGTGACTTCAGAAAACAAAGAGCTATGAATGTGATGGCCCTATCAGCACGGCCCCCACTGGATTAGTGGAACTCAATTAAAATGAGTTTTAGTAGTTTTAGTAACTGTAGAATTTGTTAAATCAGATCTTGCAAGCAAGGATCCACTCCTTTAAGCAATAATCTCCCTCTCTACCTTTTCTCAATCTCCATCTGGGCTTGTGGATAGTCTTCGAACCGTTAGCAATCTTTAGGTGGATATTACGAATAAGTTGAGAGATGGAATAGTCCAGCAGTGATAATAATTGCTTCTATCAGACAGCTGTTATATTAATAAGAGCAAAATACAAGAGAAAGAGAGATCTCCTGCTGAGACAGCGAGAGAAGCAACCTCCAAAGAAAAAGCATAATACAGCCCAAATATTGGGAATAACGAGTACCCAATCGGCTAAAAAATGCTGGACTCTCATGATTGTTGAACCCGAAGATTTAGGGATCCCTGAAAAGCATCTCCCATTTCTTTCTTCCCAAACCGACCACCAGACTGCCAGCAAACACATTCTCCATGATATCGTTCTTTGTTTCCCTAATTTTGGCCTAAGCCAAGCTTTAATCAGACCATCGGAAGAGAAGGGGAGACACCACGCTATATTGAAAAAGCTGAGAATAGCCCACCACACTTGAACAATGAATGGACAGTGTGAAAGAAAAGGTGATCCACCGATTCCTCATCAGCCATGCAGCAGAGACAAATGTTGGTAATTATCATGCTCCTATTTCTTAAGTTGTCAATGGTCAGAACTTTCTTCTTCCCAACTAACCAACCGAAAACCGATATCTTGGGGGGAACTTTGAATTTCCAGACTTTTCCGTCATATAGTTGTCCTCCCTTGAAGAGTTTGAAGTTGTGGAAGAATAGAGAGATTTGACCGAAAATAGTTTAGAACTGTCACACCTCCAAACGAGCTTATCTTCTAACGTATTTTCAGGATGATAGCTGGAGATACGGTTGAGAAGAGCCACAAGTTCATCGATTTCCCAATCTTGTAAATCTCTTCTGCAATTGATGTTCCAAACACCGTTTTCCCTTAGTCTTGAATAGCAATCAGCCACCAGAATAGATCGGCTTAGCGCAAGACGGTATATGCTTGGAAAGTCATCTTTCAAGGGAGAATCCCCCGCCCAGATGTCTTCCCAGAAGCGAGTTTTGTCTCCCTTACCTATTACAATGTTGGTCCCTTTGAGAACCTCCCATTTTGAAGATAGGATGCCTCTCCAAATAGCCGAAGCTTTGTATGAAGAGTCTTTGGTCCACCATCCTCCCTTTGATCTCCCGTATTTGGTTTTGATAAGCGAGTTCCATAACGAGCCGTCTTCTATTCCCAACCTCCACGTCCATTTGCCTAGAAGAGCCATATTCATGGTTTTTAAATCTCTCACCCCTACAACCCCTTCTTGGATTTGCTTACACACTTCCTTTTTTTTTTTTTTTGTTAGCTTGTTAGTACACCCCACTGTCAGTTCACACTTCACTATTAGCCACCCCCACTAGGGATCGATACCAAGACACTTCCTTCCATTCGATCAAATGTATTTTCTTAGCCTCCTTGCCGTGCCACAAAAAGTTCCTTCTTAGTCTTTCTAATAATGCCAAAACCGAAGCCGGACATTTATGTAATGACATGAAATACAAAGGAAGGTTAGACAAAGCTGATTTTATCAACGCGAGCCGACCTCCCAAAGATAAATATCTGCACTTCCATGTGGTAAGGTACTTTCCAAATCTTTCTATAACCTTGTCCCAAGAGCGCTTTGGGGGCTTGCCAATACATAAAGGGAGACCAACAAACGAAGAGGGCAACTTTCCCTTTGGACATTGAAACAGATGGGCAAAACTTTCAGTTTCTTCGTCCTCCATGTTGACCCCAAAAATCTTTGACTTTGCCAGATTAACTATAAGACCTGAGACTGCCTCAAAGCATAAGATAATTGAACACAAATTGCTGATTTTTTTTTTCTTCTGCCTGATGCAGGACAAGAAATTCAAATATGATGTGCAAGAATTCAAGCTTAAGATCACATTAGTTCAGAAACAACTACACAAATTCCATATCCCACATGAAAGTCCAAACTTTCAATTAAGGGGAATCTATGCGGGTCCAGGCCTACACCGGCTAGGGTTGGAACAATAAAAATTATAAGCCAAACGATACTCAAAGGGAAATAGAATTCAGCCACACATGCATAGTAATCAGCCCCTAATCCAAGAAATTCTCTAATTTCGATTCAAGGAACCCCAGGGTGAGAGAATGGGCAAATCAGCTAGGGATAATGTAATCTAGGGTTAGGATTTATGAAATTAGGTATAAAAAGAGGAAAATAGGAAGAAACCTGAACCTAAGGCAGCTCCTGCGCGTTGACAGCGGGCCAGGTGCGTCCGCACATGCGCTCGAGGCTGGCCGCACGTGTGGTGGGGGATCGAATCCAAAAAAGGATTCCTTGGCCTTGGTCAGCCAGACTTGGGCTGCAAAACCTTTAAATCTCACGTCGATCCGAGCCATGGTCTGGGTGTGGTGCTCCGTCAAAGTTTCAGCCTTCCTACAGGGCCAGATTTTGAAAACTGACTGTAGAGGGATGAACAACTGCAAAATAAACGGATTCGATGCGAAGATAGTTGTGGGATGGATGAAATAAGATGGAGGGGCGGATTGGGATAAACGTGGCTTCGCGCTACAATAGTTAACCCTTCTAAAAGGGAAGGCTTCACACCCACTTTAATCTCAGCCCTTCGAAAAAGGAGGGCTCCGCACCCACTTTAATTTTTCCACAACTAAGAAACTCAGAGAGCAGAAAAACCACGCAGGAATTTTTATTCAACTTCAATGAATCAAAAGAACTACAAGGGGTGCTTATTTATAAGGAAAACCCAATATCCCAAAACTCGCGTCATGTGCACAATCTATTACTTGGTGATGGAGTAAAGTAAAATAAAAACTAATCAAAGAAATCTAAAGCGTTCATGATATTCTAAATAATATAAATAAGTAAAACTTTAGTATGAACTTAATCTGATTAGTGGGCCACGATCACGAGATCCTGTGATGAGCTTTTCGTGACTATCGGGCTCACTCTTGTGAATCAAAACTTCGTCTTCTAACTAGGAAGCCCTCCTTGGACGTCGTTATCGAGCCAGATCGACGGTGGGGCCCTCCTTCTTCGTACGTACGTGCGTAAGGGGTGGCGTGGGTGCGCGTGTGCGCGTGATGTCCCCATCACTGCCTCACTAAATATTAACATGTCATCGGCAAATTGAATATGAGATATTGGGATCGTCATACCTTTCACCTTGAAACCACTGATAATACCTTCTTGTTGCCCCTTCGACAACATTTTGGAGAAAGCTTCAACTACAATTAAGAAAAGTAAAGGAGACAAACCTATTCTGGACAACCAATGGTCAGACTCAATTTGCAGTGTTATGCCACGTAATGTGTCGATTAGCCTGATTTTTTTTAATGGATAATCATCATGGTGGGGCCTAAAATTTTCATGGTTCTGATGCCCTGAACGAGTGGCATTTTCATGGGAAAAATGGTACGGTACCACAAGCAGTAGCTTTGCTTGCATGTGATTAGTTCTCAGTTCTGGTTTCCTAAAATTTTCTCATTGATTTCTTCTAAAATGATTTAGAAGTATTGGGTTATAGAGATGATTCAATCTTCGATTACATCTCAATTCAATCAAAGATTCTATCTGAACATTCTTCTTCATTAATTATACAGATATTTATGGTAATACACAAATACAGGGAAGCAAATAACACTATCTCAGTTTGCATGAAATACGATGTTGATTGCATCTATCATATTCTTGCAGCCAACAATCACTGTATCCCCCAGATGAAGATGAGTTAAAGAGTATTCTCTGCCAATTTCATAATGACACTTCTTGTAGCCCAACTTAGCAACAACAATCACCCACTTGTCCATGCTGGGAACCTTCAGGATACAGAAGAGACGGGCCACAGTAAGATGGATGGTCAAAATAAAACCATAGGAGAAAAGTAGCAGTTGGAATAGCTAGTGAACTTCCTGATAGAGTATAGTGATTTCAATGCTCAAAGGCAAGTCAACCGATGCATTACATCTCCAATCGGTGTTTTGGAATTCAGTACCATCTCCCTCTGTACCCATCTGATGTGAGCTTTTCCATTTGAGTATCAGGTGTAGGTTGATCGGACCACATCAGTGACCCACTCATCTGGTATCCATTTGTGTCATGTATTGGGCATCAACTTATCTAAAGCAAGTTTAGAACAAGGGTCTGGAGATATACTTCCCTTGGGTTCCGCTAAATCAGTGACAACACAAACCACCACACAATAGAACCATCTTCAGACTGAAACATTGCATTGCTTACAAGAAAAATGGCTTGAAAGGACCATTCATATTGCAGCATGATTGATTTGCTCTCACTTCCAAAAGTTATTCAGAGCAGTTTAGCTCTAGAAATCCAAGTTAGAGATAATTAAAATTTGCATACTGTGCAAAGCTCACCGCCAAGGCCAACCTCTCCAATGAATGTGACATAATTGGGAATGGGAAACTCCAGGAAGCTGACATATGAAAGGAGACGAGGATCCGTTCATGCAAAAAAGTTGGACACACTGAATGTTGTCAGAAATATGGGGGCATCATACTGCACTACATTGTAACCAAGCTAATTTTCTTTTTTGAAGAAGAAAGAGGAGCAAAACAAGGATCGACGGCATGATGAAGGAGAATCAGCAGCCACAATCCACGACAACAATGACTAGAGAAAGAGATGCCTCGACTGGTTCTCAGGATCGTCGTTCGAGATACTCGAGGAGAAGATCATCCTCAGTTAGTGAGCGAGAATCTCACAGAGGTAAAGGGCGCGATCGATCTCCCTCACGGCAACCCGTCCCCCAACCGTGGAAGAAGAGCCTCCCATGGACGTAGTCGTGCCTCTGCCAGGCAAAACTCTCTGTCTTGATGGCGACTTTGTAAAAGATTTTGTTTCCATTACAGGTAGAAAAGAAGCTACAACCTCCAAACAACCTCTAACCCAAGGTCCACCCTCATCTCATGACAGGGTCTTCGAGTGGGTGAAGGTCTCTCATTCAAAAAAAGGTTGTTCGTCTGGACAACATCCCCCTAACCGTACTATCCTTCATCACCTCCCAACAGTGTATGATGATAACTTCCCAGAAGAATGGATGGAGATCCAATTTAGAAGAGTTTTTGAGAAGTTTGGAGATGTCCGTGAGATGGTTATCCTGCAAGAAAGGGGCTCCTAAGCTATTTGTGGATTCGCTTTTGTGTGCTACAATACTGATGAAGAGACCAAAATGGCGGTGGAAGGTCTTGCTGGCTCAAGGTTTTATGGAAAAGAAATCCATGTTAACATTGCTCACTTTGGGCCTGCCCGGGTGAATGTAGAGAGGAGGCCTGCCTCTCCTCCAAGGCCGGACCTGACGCCGGGTATTTTGGGAGCAAAGGTCCAATTTGCTTCCTCCGCTCCTTTTTTCTGAGCCTTCGACATCGTCGGTGTTGAGAGTCCCGACGACTCCTTTGTCCTTCAAAGAGGCTCTCCAGGGATCCGTTGTTCCTCCAGAAGGTAAGGAAGGACCTTTGTCCTCTTTCGTCCCTATTTCCATTTCTAATCAACCCCCCCCCCCCCCCCCCCCCCCCCCCCCCCAACAGCTCTAACTACCTCCTCCAAGAGTCCCCTCCCATCTCGATTTTACCCCGGGAGGAGGGTGTTATCCCTGCAATTTTTATTTTGACAGAAATTATGATTGAAGCTAAAGAAAATCTGCAGTGGTCGATCATTGTATCCCTCCAACCAGGTTCCTCCCTCCATGACCTATCCGCTTGGTTTCACTTTTTCTGTGAGTTATCATCGGGTGATATCTTCCTCAATTTCTTATCTCCATCGGAGATTTGGGCCTCTTTCAGACCCCTCACTGACATCCATAGCATTATCTTCATCGGCTCTCGACATAGGGTTGGGCCGGTGAAAGATCTTTGCAAATGGGAGTCCTGGTCACGGTTTGGTAGTGAAGTTGTTTGTGTTTCCTTGTCCAATATCCCTTTGGAAATCTAATTTAAAGATTTTTTTTTTTTTCCTTGGGTTCTTGCATAGGTGAGGTGATGGAAATTCACCAGACCACTAAGAGTTGGTCAAATCTCCGAGCGGCCAAGATGTAGATTCGAACTAGGAAGTCGACGGAGATTCCTTCTTCTGTGAGGGTTAAGATGGGGCAGCTTTCCTTCGATATCTCCGTTTTCCGCGAAGATTCCCCTCCCACGAAGATTTCATTGCGCTCTTCAAGTTAATTGTGGAAAGAGGTCTCAGTATTACAGTAGATGGCATTCTTGTGGTGGATCCGTCAAGTCTAGACCAACCTAACAGGGAACTCCTTAACTTAAGGGCAGTGCCGCCAGGCCTCTTGGAAGCCATATCGAGAGAAAATAGAAGAGGGAGGGGGACGACAAAAGTTTTGCAATGAAAATTCTTTCTTGGAATGTTAGAGGGCTGAGATGCCCCCATAAGCGATCCCAGGTTAAGGATATGTGCAATAGATCTAAGGCCAAAGTGATTGTTTTGCAGGAAACGAAGCTTGAAGCTATGGACGGAAGTCTTGTTAATTCTCTTTGGCTCCGTAGAGGTAAGGATTGGTTGGTCCTTGATGCGACCAACTCTACTGGAGGTATCTTGGTTATGTGGGATACCTTTGGCAGATCGGTTGAAGACAGTTGGATTGGTCTTTTTTCTATTAATATTGTGCTTATGGAAGTTGGTTCGGGCTTTCGTTGGATTCTTTCGGGGATTTATGGCCCTACAAATCCTTTGTCCTGTCCATCTTTTTGGCTTGAGCTCTCCTCTGTTATCAACAGATGGAATCTTCCGTGGGTGGTCAGAGGAGATTTTAATGTTGTTTGCTTTTCCTTTGAGCGATCCAAGGGGTTGTCCATCAATTCTTCCACGAGATAGTTTTCGGACTGGGTGGCCAGACATGGGATGATGGACATTTGTATGGGAGGAGTGAAGTTTACCTAGTATAATCTCAGAAATCCCCCTTCCATGTCTCTTCTTGATAGATTTTTGGTATCCCATGAGTGGGTCACTCATTTTTCTTTTGCGAGACAAACAGGTTTGCACAAACCTATCTTTGATCATTGCCCCGTTCTTTTGGAAGTTGAAGAGTTGAATTGGGGTCCCAAACCCTTCAGGTTTAAATTAGCCTGGATGGATTTGAAGGGCTTCCAAGATATGATTTATGATTGGTGGAACTCTTGTGATTGTGAAGGAAAACCAGGTTTTATCTTAATGAAAAAATTGCAATTTCTGAAGATGAAGCTCAAGTCCTGGCATAAAGTTATCTTCGACAAGGGAGAAGTTGAGATTACAGCTCTGCTGGCTGATATCCAAGCTTTGGACATTAAGGAAGAGGCCCAACTTCTCTCTGAGGAAGAGATGGCCCTAAGACTCCAATTATCCTATGATTACTATAGCAGGCTAAAGGAAGAGGAGATCAAATGGAGGCAACACTCTAGGGCCCTATGGCTAAAGGAGGGTGATCGTAACACCAAATTCTTTCACAAATTTGTTAATGCTCGAGTGCGAGTTAATGTTATTGCTTCTCTGTCTATTAATAACATCGTGGTTACTAACAAGCCAACTATTTACGATTCTATAGTGAAATTCTTTTATGCATTGCTAACTGTTGACCCTGTTGATCGTCCCGGGTTGGATGGTCTGCCTTTCCGCTCCTTATCGGAGGAGGAAGCTAATCTCCTTTAGAGGGATGTTGATCTAGAAGAGCTTCAACTGGTTGTTTGGGATCTGGGGAGAGACAAAGCCCTGAGACTTGATCAATTCCCCCTGGCTTTCTTTTAATCATTTTGGGACATCATTAAACACGACCTTTTTTCTTTTGTCCAGGAATTCTTTGTTGAATTTAGGCTCTCAACTGAGCTGAGTAGTACTTTAATAGCGTTGATCCAAAGCTTGAAGGTGCTCAGGAATTGTCTGAGTTTCGTCCGATTAGCTTACTTAGTAGCCCTTACAAAATTTTGTCTAAAGTATTAGCTCAGAGACTTAAAATGGTCATATTCGGAATTGTGTATCCCTTCCAGTTTGCCTTTGTGGAGGATTGTCAGATCCTTGATTGTGCCCTCATTGCTAATGAATGTCTTGATTCTTGTGTCAGGGAGGAAAGAAAAGGAATTATCTATAAACTTGGTATCCAAAAAGCTCCCAACCATATCGATTGGTCATTTCTAGATTATATATTAGAAAGAATGGGCTTTTGGTTTCAAATGGCGATCCTGGATGAGCATATGCATATCCTCCCCCAAATACTCACTTTTGATCAATGGTTCTCCATTTGGTTATTTTCGTGCTTCCAGGGGCCTTCGTTAGGGAGATCCTTTATCTCGATTCCTCTTTGTTTTAGCCTCTGAAGCCTTGAGCGGTATGCTTTCTCAGGGGCAGGATATGAACTTATTCAGAGGCTTCTCCATTCCTAACTTCCGAACTTGTATTAATCATTTACAGTTTGCTGATGATACCCTCCTCTTTTGTGATGCAAATGATTTGAAGATCACCCTCCTTAGTATGACCCTTTGCTGGTTCCAAGTGGTATCGGGATTTGAGATTAATGTCTAAATTTGAGGTGTATGGGATCAATTATCCCCAGTGAGGTATGTAATTCTCTTGCTGATATCCTAGGTTGTAAAGTTGGTACCCTCCCTACTTTGTACCTTGGTCTACCTCTCTGCGCTGGTAAGCCTTCGCTATTTCTTTGGGACAAGATTTGGGAAAAAAAAAAAAAGAAGAAAAAACTATCTTCTTGGATGTTGAAGACTCTCTCTATGGGGACAAGATTTTGGAAAAAAAAAAAAAAAAAAAAAAAAAACTATCTTCTTGGATGTTGAATACTCTCTCTAGGGGGACGGATTAATTTGATCAAGGCTTCCTTATCCAGCATGCCTATTTACTTCTTATCCTTGTTCTTATGGGCCAAGTCGGTGATCTCTAACATAGACAAGTTGTGGCAGAAGTTTTTGTCGCAGAGGAACTCTGAATCCTTCAAGTTCCATCTTCTTCAATGGAAGGAGGTTTGTGTCCCCTATAACGAAGGAGGTGCTAATATCAAAGATCTTCACATTATGAATAAAGCTCTCCTAGGTAAGTGGATTTGGTGCTTTAGCATGGAGGCTGGTAGCCTTTGGGGAAGAATTATAGCAACCAAATATGGTTCTTCTCCTGCTTATTGATGGATTAGGGATTCATCTATGTATCGGTCCTCCTTTCTATGGAAAGGGATTGCTAAACTTTTCCCCTTGGTCCATGATAGAATCTCATTTTCTCTGCGCAATGGCCTGAGGATCCGATTTTGGTTGGATGTTTGGTTGGGGAACTCCACCTTAGCTAAAGACTTTCCGAATTTATTTGCCTTAACCCCATATCACGACATTGTTGTCTCTGATTGCTTTGTTGCTAATGTCTCTGGGGGATCTTGGATCCCTCCTCTTAGAAGACATCTTTATGATGACGAGTTTCAGGAATTCTTACTTTTGTTGGTGCGTTTGCAGGCTCGGGTACCGTGTCCTGCAAAGGAGGACTCCGTGTGGTGGAGGCCATCCAATTCAGGAGCGTTCACGGTTAGATCTTTCTACAATCAACTTCATTATCCAGTGAATTCTTTTCCCTGCTACCACACACGAGCCTAATGGTCCTATGTTCTTCCCCCTGAAGTTTGCGGCCTTTGGATGGCTCGCTGCTCAGAACCACATTCTTACGGTGGATAATTTGAAAAAAAAGAGGCTTGTGTTGCTGATGTTTGTCTCCTCTGTCTTCATCAGGAAGAATCGGTGGACCACCTCCTTATTCACTGCAATTTTTCCTCTGATCTGTGGAGTGTGTTGCGCTTAGCAGGTGTCTCTTGGTCTATGCCCTCTTCTCTAGACAACCTATTTTGCTGCTAACATGGGGAGTCGGGAGGTGCGTTATGAAAATGAAAGTGGCGGTGTATCTTCTTTGCGGTTCTTTGAGCGGTGTGGGCTGAACAAAATAATCATTGTTTTAGGAACCTCTCTTCTTCAGCAGTTGTCATGTTCTCAAGGGTTTTGGTTTTATGTAGGGATTGGGCCCCTTAAGGCCAGGATGGTTTTGTTTTGTTGGAGTGCGTCGATAGTTTTTCTATTTTCTTCCCTTTTCTCCTTTCCCCAGGTCTCCCCTGTTTCTTTTGTTGCTTTTTGTTTTGCTTTTGTAACCTTGCCGTTTCAGCTCTTTAATAAATTTTCTTATCTCTCTCTCTCTCTCTCTCTCTCTCTCTATATATATATATATATATATATATATATATATATATATATATATAACATTGTAACCGAGCTAAAGCACATAATAGAAAAGTTACCTGCTGCAAGTTACAACTACTATTGCAAGATCCCCTCCAGTCTCTGTCAAATCCAACCCACTTACAAAGTTGAAGAAAATGGTCTGCAAAAAGAATCCAAGCAATGAAGTTGATCAAATATGCATACTCAAACAACATATACTAGTGAGATTCTATCTTATATCATTGACACGCCTTTGTCATGGAATCCCATTATTGAAATAATTGAGAAGAGATAATCACAGTGGAAGATATCTCCTCTCTCCGGCGTCAATATAACTCTCATTAAATTGGTGCTCGAAAATCTCCCTGTGTGGGATAAGGTTTAAAGATACTTCTTGTGGGATGATAAGGGAGAGGGTAAAAAATTTCACCTGGTTAAGTGGGATAAGGTTCAAAAGTCTAAGAGGAATGGGAGTATTGGGAATTTGGGATTGAAAGAGTTAGAGACAAAAATGTGGCTATGCTTGGAAATGGTGATGGAGATTTGGGGAAGAATATGGGGCGTTGTGGAGGAATGTCATAAGTAGCACAAATCGCAATTCCGAAGGGCGTTGGACCCTACACACTACACAGAAATGAGGGCTCGGAAGTTTAAAAAGGCGTCTCTTTTTTTGGCTCTGATCCTACAACAAAGAAAGTCAGAACACTTATGTCAAGGTGTGCAAGTCTTTCAAAAAGGACATCCGCTTCATTGCGGGCAAGGTTGATAAGGTGAAGTTCTATAAAGCCATGTATGGATCAACGATGTCTCCCTAAGGGATTTGTTTCCTTCTTTGTATAATCTCTCCATGTGCAAAGAGAGGCTAAGGTGATGGACTGCTACAATTTCAGTAGAGGAATGGTTACCTGCAATGTAATCGCCCAGCGGAACCTGATAGAAGAGGAAGTTGAAGCCTACATTAGACTAGTGGTATCGTTGTGTAGCTCTAAGATTAATCCGTCAGAGGAAGATAAAAGGTTATGGAGTTGATCGAAGAATGGCAAGTTCTCCAAATCCCTGTACATATCAATGATGGTGAGGAATGATCATCATCCTCTCTCACTGGCCAAGGTTTGGAAATCCTCCATCCCTCTGAGGGTGAAAGCTTTCACGTGGATAATTAGCCCATTGTGATCCCAAACAAACAAAATTTTCACGATCGACAATCTCTAGAAGAGAAATGGCCAGCCTTATGGCCGTTATGATACAGGCTGTAACAGTTGATTTTTTTCTAGAGGTAAAAATGTGTCAGCCCCGTATTGGCCAGTTATAGGTCCATGCCGGTCCATTAAGACCCTGTATCAGCCTGTTATGGGCCCTTAATGGACGTTACAGGCCCATTGCGGGCTATTTTTTCTCAAATCGGGAGTTAAGGCCCCATATCGCATAACGAGCACCACTGTTATCGTTACATAACGACAGTTACGGCTGTTACATAACCGTTTTTCAATACCTTCATTGTGATGCCACAAAAGAAATTTGGAATCACTTCTTTAACCTCTTTGCAACCGTGTAGTTCTAAATGACTCCATTCCAGTTATTCTGGAAGGATGGAATAAGGATCCTTTCCCACCGAAGTGGGAGATTCTATTAGAAATGTTCCCTATGGTATATTATGGTGCACTTGGAAAGAGAGAAACTAACAGATTTTTTAAGAGAAAGTCACCTTGCTGGATCTTTTTTTTTTAAAACACACACTCACATCCCACACACCCATGCACTCACACCATAGTGGGATTTCACCACAATGAGTACTCGAACCCATGACCTCGTGTTGAAACTCTTGTGAGTCTACCACCAAGGCACGAGTAAGGACCCCCTTGTTGGATCTTATAAATAGGAAGATTCAGTCTATGGTTTTGGAGTGGACCTTGCTTCATCCCAACTCTCATCATCATCATCATCATCAAATCCTTATCCCAATTAATTGGGGTTGGCTACATGAATCCTTTTTCGCCATTCCACTCTATCAAGGGCCATAACTTCTGTTAGACCATAGGTCATCGAGTCTTTTCTTACGACCTCCACTCAAGTACTTTTGGGCCTTCCCTGGCCCTTTTAGAGCCTTCAACTTGTACGAACTCACTCCTAACCCATGCAGTTCTTGGTCTCCATTGTACATCACCAAACCATTTAAGTATACTTTCCCTCATTTTGTTACCTATTGGTGCTGCTTCATCCCATCTTTAAGAGTGAAAAATGGTTCTGTCAGTCTTTCCTCTTGGAGGTCTTTCATTTTTGTGGGAAATTTGTTTCACTAGGTTGAACCCTCTTTTGGTGTTTCTTACTGGAGATGATTCTTTATCGTCTCTTTGCTTTCTCGTTCTGTTGTTTTTGTTTCTTTTTTCATAATAAAATGTTTAGTTACCATTCAAAAGAGAGAGAGAGAGAGAGAGAGAGAGAGAGAGAGAGAGAGAAGAAAAGAAAAGAAAAATACTAGCTTTTATCATCTAACTAATAGTTCAAACAACTTGATTGTTATCAGAGATTCTGAATCATTTGAGACTTGAAGCAGAATATGTGACATTTTAAGTATATAAATATTTCTTAAGAAAATAGAGATTGAGAAAGATTAGCTAGGAGGAGGCAAAAAAGCATGACCGTCTTCAAGATTGCTTCATAAAATGACAGTCAATGATTTTTGTATGACATTTCGACATGGTTATGCTTGTCCGATCATTCTGATTTTGGTCTATGGTTCATTTATTGAACCTTATTACAAATGCACGATTAATATCAGCATAAACATGCCATAATGAGTATGAGAATTTTACTAGATACTGCTCAGTTATAGTTAGAAAGCAACAGTTCTGAAAAATTAAGAGGCCAAAGCACTTGAGAAGTATATGTATAAATAATAAATTATCTTGACTATATAAATACAAAAGCAACTTACCAACTGATCTTCTAACAAAAAATAATGATTCAGCAAGTAAACAGCAATAACACAAACCTGACCAAGTTAAGGGTGATGTTAATGGAATCACAGAAACATTATCTAGTAGTAGAGGCAAGAAGTTCCCCAGCAATATGGAGATTCTAAAGTGGAAGGGATGACAAACACCTTGAGTGAGAAGCAACTCTAAATGTAATTTGGTCATATACATCAAAAGGCATAATTTGGAGAGGATTCAAGCACATGGATACTCGTGATCAAGTTTTTGAGAAAATTTAAGTTTATTTAGTTCAACCATGAAATGAATCCCCATGCTCCCTATCTGACACTCCATATCCTAAAGCAGCCATAATCCCATAACCATAACCCCATAGAACAAGCACCACAATCCACCACCTTAAGTTTCCCTTCAACCTATATTTGTGCAGTACTCCTACTTGAAGCACTCTTGAATCTACATAGTTTTTCAAATAGCTTGTCGCAACTAAAATTTTCAATCCCATTTCTACTTCATGCCACAGTGGACAACTACGTCTAATAATAACACTATTAGCACCATGAGTCACAAAACCCCTACTCAAAATATACAGTCCCATGTGTACCACAAACTCATCTTAAAGTACAAAAGAAAAACATAAGAAAGATGATGTACTTCATTTTTTTGGAGGATTACAAATTGGTTGAAAACTGAAACCAGTACATCGGCGAGTCTCAATCCCTCAGTCTATCCTCTAGGAAGGGGATGCCTACCAAGTAGCAACTAGACTACAAAGTGTAGACAAAAGATGTCCATATAGCCATAGGAGATCCATCCTTGTTAAGAAACCAAGCACGGACTTTGTTTCTTTTCAATTATGACATGCAACGTAACCATCTTTTCCATCTCAAACTACAATTTATTGCCCTTAGAGCTTTGATTGGACTTATTGACCAAAGAGTGGGCCTTCATTTCAATGCTTGCTGCTTTCTTAATGTGTTCAAGGTTCACCAATGAGCCATAAAGGTGATATCTTGGTAGGTATATGGTTATGGAAACAATGGTGTGACTTGGAAGTATATGGATATGAAGAATGTCCTACAAAATATGGGAACTCACGTGTTGTTCCTACTGCTATAAAGTTGAAACACCCAGACAAAGCTTTTAAGAACTAAAATAGTACGGACCCTTACAATATAAAATATAATGTACTGTAGATGTTAAAATTTATAATACATAAAAAGAAATTTTAAAACATACAAGTCATGTTGGTAATCATCTATCAGTGGGTCCCTGCTATTTTCTGCAGCCAACTACTCAAGCATGACCTTTCACGTATGTGGGTGTTTCTTTCTCAGTGGTTTGCCTGACAACTACCCTCCATGACATTACTTTGCCTGTTCACCCTTTGGCCATTCATGTAATGGTTGTGTCAGGGGTTAATACTGGGTGGAACCATGCTGGCATGTGAGTGGTCTCGATATGAACTGCCACCATGGTCAGTTCCAAGAGACCAAGTAAAAGATGGAGCCTGATATTTGTCAGGCAGCCAATCGTAAAACTTTTGTCGTTGTACCACAAAAACCAACCACAAACTGCTACGAGTGAGGCTAAGATGATGACAACAATGATTCAGACACAGCTACGGTCATATCATGTTATATTGTATTCCCATACCGATATCTTATCACCTGGATATCAATACTCCAAGCCTATATACGAATCCAGGTACCATAGCTGAAGGCCACAAAAAATTCCCCAAAAGACCCTGATTATTTTATATATATATCCTATCTACTGATTACCCCTAGAAAACATGGCCAGACTAAAGTTGCATGAAGCACGAAGCAACGCAACAACAAATTCAGGTGTGGGAGCTTGGAAACGTTTATCTTCAGATTCAGCCCAGTGAAGATAATTCTTCCCATTCAATTTCGTGGATGTTATGGATGCATTAAATGAAGGTCTATACACTTGTCCTAGTAACGAGGGACCACTAGGCACTAACTATACCTTTCGGCTCTATCCCTTCCGAAGATGTTGAGTTTAGAAAGCAAAACGTGCTAGCTGAGCAAACATCATAGAACTCAATTTTCATCCAGGGTCGATACTAGGAATGGTGTTCTGTTTAAATTAGTACATTAATGTGTGGGAACTAGCTCGAGTCCCTAGTTTGTTAGGTTTTTAAGTACTTTGTTCTTCATTGATGATTTTTCTTGAATGACGTGGTTGATCTCTTGAAACATAGGTCAGAAGTCTTTCATGTATTTCACAATTTTCATAACAAAATAAAAACTCAATTTGGTGATTTGATAATGCCTTACATTTATTTTTTGAGATTTTCAAACATATGTACAAAGTCAGGGTATTATCCATCAAACTCTTATGCTTATAGACTGCAACAAAATAAGATGGCTGAGCGCAAGAACAAACATCTGATTGAGGTTACTTGGGTGTTGTTGTTAGAAATGAACGTTCCAGTCTTACTGGGATGATGCAATTCTTATTGCATATCATTTGATAAATAGGATGCTTGGTCAGTTTTAAATGGCAAAACATTGTTATCATTATTATTTTAGTTGAATTTGTTTTGTTCATCTGTTCGAGTCTGGTCAAGATGAACTTGCACCTTGTTCTGTTAATGCATCTTTTTGGGACATTCTTGTGCTAAAAAAAGATAATTCATTTTATTGTCCTTCATTTAAAAAGCATTTTGTGATAGCTGATGATACATTCTTTGAACATGTCCAATACCATGGCCAAACTAAACGTATTACAAAAGCCACCTATGGAATTTCCCATAGCAAATGTTTTTCCTCCAAATTTTGTTGTTGAGAAACCACCACCTCAGAACACTTTTACGCAGATATATTACAAAAAAAAAAAAACAAGAAGACAAAAGGCTAAGTATCCCAGACTATTCCCTCTCAATCTACACCATCGGCTGCTGCGCTTAATGATATTCTTCCTCTTTTTGAGTCTACAAAGGTTGTCAATGATCTACCCATTGGGATTTGTAAAAGGTAAACGTTCTTGCATTTCTCATCTAATCTTTAATTTTGCTACCTTTAATCACTTGTCCACAAATCTTACCTTGTCTAATGTTTCTATTCCCAATTCTATTAAAAAATGCATTATTGGATGAAAATTGTAAAAGGGCTATAAATGGGGAGATCAACGCCATATATTCAAATGATACATGGGAACTAATTGATTTGCTATTGGGTAAGACACAAATTAAATGTAGATGGGCTTACACGGTAAAATTTCTTCCTGATGAATTAGTTGATCATTACAAAGCCAGGTTGGTTGCTAAGGGGCATACTTCAGTTTATGAAGTAGATTATCTAGATACTTTTTCGCTGGTGGCCAAGCTTACTTCGATTCAAGCTGTTATATTAGTAGCTGCAAATCATTATCGGCTACACTTTCAACTAGATGTAAAGAATAAATTTGTGCATAGAGAATTACATGAAAAGGTTTATATGGAGCAACCTCCGAAGTATGTTGCTCAGGGGCAAGGTGTGCCGTATCCGTTACGATACGGCCGCATCAGCCGATACGTAACGGTAACGGTTGACACCGTTACGCGATACGGGGTCGAAACGACCGTTACGGATTTCTGTGACCGTAACGGCCGTTACGGGCCATAACGGCCATTACGGACCCGTAACGGCTGTTACGGGCCTTTGTATATATTAAAAAAAAAAAACCCTACCTTTTTCCTTTCTTTTCTTCTTCTTCTTCTTCCTTTTCTTCTTATTCTCGGGCAGTTGCGGCTGCGGCTGCGGCTTCTTCTTCTTCTTCTTCTTCTCTCTCTCTCTCTCTCTCTCTCTATCTCTCTCTCATCTCCTCTTTCCCTCTTTTTTCTTTTCTCTTCTTTCCCTCTTTTTTCTTTTCTTTTCTTTTCGGTTTCCCTCTCGCCCCCTTTTTTTTTTTATCTGCAAATGCACCACGCACCAGCTGTTGTAGGTACGTGTCACGCTAAGACGAGCGCTGACACTCCTCGATCTTCGAGTTGTACGAACGGTTCGAAAGAGATCAAAGTTACATGGGCTCCACAGTGATGTATTTATTATATCTACACCTTCATCTATTTTCAGATATCATTTTAGAGCACTACCAAAAAATTGAATTATATCCAAAGATCATCTGGACCACACCAAAAATAGCAACAGAGATAATGATTTTCACCGTTAAACAATTCGTAGGGCCACCGTAACGTTTATTTTCCATCCAATCGGATCAGACCCGAGTGGGCCCCACCATGATGTATATATTTTATCCATGTCGTCCATCCATTTTGCCACATCATTTTAGGTTAGGATCCAAAAAATTAGTAATATCCAAATCTCAAGTGGACCACACCATAGGAAACAGTGGTTATAGAATGCTCACCATTAAAAAATTCTTAAGGTCCACTGTAATGTTTATTTTCAATCTAACCTATTAATTGGGTCACACTAACGTGGATGAAGGGAAAACACACATGTCAGCTTGATCTAAAACTTTTGCGGCCCCCAATAAATTTAATTATTATTGTTTCTTATGGTGCAGTCTACCTGAGCTTTGGATGTGCCTCATTTTTGGGCTCATGCCCTAAAATTATTTGGCAAAATGGATGGACGGTGTGGATATAACACATTCATCATGGGTGGGGCCCAAAAAACTTTGACACGTGTGCTACACTTCACAATCCGAGTCCCGCCTAATTCGGGCCTTAAAAAATTGTACACGAGACATATATTAACTTAAAATTTAGCAATTAAATTATGGACTACAATTGCTAACTCACAATGCCAAAATCAAATTGTTTAAATAGTTTTAATTGTTAATTTTTGGACTTCTATTTTTTAAAATAGAGCCTTATGATTTTTTTCATGATTCACTATCCAATAAATGTCCACCAATTCATAAGTAGGATAATGGCAATAAGTTACATGAATTTGAGGCTGATTTGGAGCATAGATTGGTCCTCCAAGTCAGCCCCAAATTAGCAACGCCATCTACCTGAATTTAATTTCATTTTTTTAAAGAACTATTGGGAAAAATGATATCAAGTTGTTAAGTATATATATTAGATATTTAGAAAATTAAATATATGAATTTTGTAGTCAAATTCAGGTTACCTGGTTCAAAAATTAATCAGACAGTCCGATACAACTTCTCACCAAAGAGTGGACCGTTACACCACCATAAACATGTTCCAATTTATAAAGGAATGCATATTTGGAATGCTTAGAATATTCCGAATTTAATCCATATTTTTTCATATGTTTTTAGCAAAAAAAAAAAAAATTGCGCCGTTACGCCCCCGTATCGCCGTTACACCCCCATATCCATATCGGTTTCGGAGGGCACCGTTACGCCAACCGATACCGATACGGCACACCTTGCTGAAGAGGAGTCCTCGAACTAGATAAGTCTATATATGAATTGAAGCAGTTGTTGTGAGCCCGGTTTAAGAAGTTCAGTAATGTGGCGGTATCGTATGAGTTGAAGAGGAGTAGAGCATAGAACACTTTGTTTTCTCAAAGCATACTACATCTAACTATATTGTACTTGTTGTGTATGTGAATGACATTATAATGATAGGTGGTGACTTGGAGGGTATTGAGAATAGAACACTTTGTTTTCTCAAGCACACTGCATCTAACTATATTGTACTTGTTGTGTATGTGAATGACATTATAATGATAGGTGGTGACTTGGAGGGTATTGAGAAGTTGGAGTTGTATCTTCGATCTCAATTTCAAATCAAAGATCGTGGCCTTCTTTGATATTTTCCAGGCATTCAAGTGGTTAGATCCAAAGCTGGAATAAATCTATGTCAAAGAAAATATGTATGTGACTTATTGGAAGAGACAGGTATGCTACCTGCCAAGCCTACGGATACACCGATGGATCCTCATTTCAAACATGAGCTTGAAGGAGAATTATTGGCAGATCATGGCATATACAGAAAACTTGTCGGTAAGCTCATCTATTTGACTGTCACCAGATCAGACATTGCTTTTTCTGTCACCGTGGTTAGTCAGTTAATGTAAAGTCCAAGAGCTCCAAATTTTGCTGCGGTTATGAACATTCTCATGTACTTGAAGGGTACACCTGGGAAAGGTATTCTGAATAGATCTCATGTTCATCTCCAGATAACTGGTTACCGCACGGCCCATACATAAAACCTTGACCAACCCTCTCATAACAGCCAATAACTCTAGCATCTTCTGCAACAATAGATAATAGAAGCCACTAAAAAAATCTATAGAATGAACATAGCCACACTAGCTATCCTCCAAAAATCTGATTACCAATCCATGCCCAGTGTCCAACAAAATCCCTCAGTGATATTACCCATTATGTATTTCCATCCCCCCCGACTCCTATACCACAACAAACTAGGGTTAACCTACCCATCTTCACAAAGACCATGTCTTGTAACAATCACTTTGTTTTCATTTCTTTTCTTTTCTCTTTCTTTTTTCTAGATAGAATGCTGAAAATTTTGTTAAGAAAACAAAAATGAAAAGCAAGGGCTATCTCGTAACAATCACTTCCTTCCACAACATCATCATCCTCTCTAAACCTCTATAGCCATTTTCCAATAGAGCTTTGTTCATGACTTACTTGGACTCGATGCCAGCAACCCCTGATTAATCAGCTTACACCCCTCCATCCACTGTACCAAGTGAAACTCGTGCTTCTCTTCCACCCATGCCATATAAAATCACTTTGTAACCTTTCCGATCTATCAGTAACACTCATAGGACAGAGAGAGAAATTAACTACAACGGAAGTGCAACACAGACACTTCAATAACCTGGCTCACTAACAGCTATGAATTTAAATATTCATTTGCACAAGTAATACTTCACGAAAAAAATCCATAAACACATTGCCCTACAAGCCACATAACCCTGCAGACTTACCCAACAATTGATATAGAGAATCAAGCTATACCTGCAATAATAGAGTGATTTTGCCAATGCCAGGATCACCGCCAACTAAAACCAAGGAGCCTATAAATCACTCAAAATAAAAGTCAGCAGAAAAAACCAAAAGTAACCAATTCACAGATAAACATGTATATTCAGAGAACTGTAAATAAACTGACAACTATATATACTCAGGTTAGAGGGAAAAAAAAAAGGCCTTACTACCCCATGCAAGTCCCTGCCTGTACAAGCTTCAGGGATTAGCATGAAACGACTACAGAGGCAACTCCGAACCGACCACAGAAACATTTCCAGACACATGGGAACCAACTCCTTTTGCCGAAATTGGCAACAAAATCTAACGAAGCCAGCTTTTCAAGTCGCTGATGGGCCTGCAATTCTAATAGAAATCAACAAGCAGTGCCCCAGATGAATGAATTGCAACCTCCAATAGCAATTGACAGAGCATGAATCTGCTTGCCTTGTCGAAGAGCTTCTAGTGCAGCACAAACTTTCAACATTGAGCACAGCATGAATCCACTGAATCCTACGCCGTCCTTTTGCATTTCCTGGAAAGCACCTACCGCATCAATCGCTCGGCCATGCCAGATAAGCCCCGATATCATGGCATTCCAGTGATTCCACACAACGAAATCCCTCAATCTCGTCTCTCTAAAGGCCCCAAAATGCATCGTGCAAGCAATGAAATTTGGTGTACGTGTCAACAAGGGCGGTGTTCACAACGGTTTCCAACGCTTTTGATCAGCAAAGCATGAGCTTGCCTCCCCCGTTGTGCATCGAACAGGTGCGGAGAAGGTGCTGAGAATGGGAGTGAATGTTCATGCATCTAGGATGAAGCCCGCACGGTCCATGTGGAGAAAGAGGAGCCACGCAGCATGTGGGTCGCCATTGTAGACGTGAGCAAAAAGGAAGCCGTTCTGAGAGATGGGGTTTCTGTGGCGCATTTCGCCAAATAGGCAGTGTGCGAGTGGAGGGGATGCTTTTGTGGAATGTGTTATGTTGGTGCCGGTGTTTTCAGTAGCGCTGTAGCATAGCGTAGCGAAAACGCTACTTAGCTACGCAAGTAGCGTAATTCCCTGGTAGCGTAACCTACAGGGTATGTAGCGTAAGCTACAATGCATGTAATGTAACGTAGTGTGTAGTGTGGATAGCATAAGCTACCTGAAATCTCATTTTTTTTAAAGTGTTTTTTCTATTTTATTTTAACTCCTATTTTTAAATGGTAATGACTTACACCTATGGCACATGGCACTACATTAAACTAATCTGGACCATCCAAATTGTGGTCCATATCGTAGATAGAGCACTTAAATCAATCCGGACCATCCAAATTGTGGTCTATATCATGAATTTGTGGTGTTTCGATTATAAATTTATTTATTTTACAAAAAAAAAAAAAAAGAGTCACACTTAGAGACGTCTAAAGGCAGAGAGAGAGAGAGAGAGAGAGAGAGAGAGAAGAGAGAGAGAGAGAGAGAGAGAGAGATTTTGCATGGAAATAAGTGGTTGATGATCTAGATTCGTAGTCAAGAACTCATAGAAATTATGTATTTTGTAAATTTTATCATATTTTCTATTATTTTAATTAAAAATATTAAGGATTGTGCAGCTTACGCTACACGCTATATAGGGCCAAACGCCACGCTATACGCTACACGCTATTTAAAACACTTGTTGGTGCTATGGGGGTTGAAGGGCTTCAATAAATTGGGAGGTATTGCTATAGGTTTTAGAGAATTGAAGAAAGGGGAGAGAGGACAAGAGATTTTAATCTGGTGCGTAGCTTTTGTGAGAGTTGCATCAAAAGAGGGCACTCACACATCTTACATTACTTTGCATGAATGATGCCTTCTGGCTTTGTTTTCCCATCATCTCCTTGTGTAAAATAGTCATTGCTGCCAAGTAGGTTTGAACATGTGAAAGGAGAGATGCTCAGGGTGAGCAACGACTCAAAAGGCTACTCAGCACACAAGCAAGATCCAGCCCTGATTCAACACGCGCTCTATAGTATCTCGTGGGGGGGGGGAAAAAGAACATCCATTTGGACTTGGAACTCAGTGAGAAAATCAGTTGAGATATCAAAATACAAAATTATTGGTAATTCTTAGACTGAAAGAATTCTTAACCACCAATAATAATAAAAAAGAGAGGGAACTCTGGCAGAATGTGATGTATGATATGCAGGCACTATAGAAATTGCACACGTGGCATACAAGTAGTTCAAACTACCAAAATTATGGGTCCCAGTTTTGATGTATCACAATGTGTCTCTGGAGTTTTATCTGCTCGTTGTGTACCACTCAAATTGAAAGAGAAATTTTACAAGATAGCTATAAGAAATGTTGGGTAGTTAAGGAACATGTTCACAGGATGTGTAGCTGAAATGAGGATGTTGAAATGGATGAATGGCAAGATGAGGAAGGATATAATTATAATCGAATGCATTTGACGGAACTTAGGAGTAGCACCAATAAGTAATAAGATGAGAGAAAGTAGACTTAGATGGTTTGGTCATGTGCAACAGAGACCAAGAACTGTGCCAAGTACAAGTGAGTTGGTACAAGATTAAGGCTCCAAAAGGACAAAGGGAAGGCCCAAAAGGACATGGATGGGGGGGGGGGGGTAGTAAGAAAAGATTTGATGACCTATATGGCCCCTGATAGTGGAATCTTTGTAGCTGACCCCAATTAATCGGGATGAGGTTTAGATGATGATGACAAACAAAAAATTACACTTATTTGGTTATCAGATCAAATGGGGGAACATTCATTGGACATTTAAAAATGAAAAATATCTGAAGGTTTTCTTTCAACAAAAAGTGTATAATAAGAGTTTAAGATTATTCAATCAATCTGATTTTGGTACTGTGGTTTCACGACAGTGGGTTCCACAATTTAACCAGTTTAATTTGAGTTCATGTATGCCACATGTACAATTTCTAAGTGCATGGGTATGAATCATCATACGCAGCCGTATCAAATAAAGCCCCCTCAAAAAGGAAAAAAGAAACCAAATGGGATTTACTAAAAATAGGAAAAAAGGAAGTATTTCTCATAAAAGATTTTGGGGGAGCATTTCCATCCTTTATTGAAATTTGACAATGAGATAAGCATTTCCTTCAACAGTATTCAAAACCCAGCATAATGTATATTAGAACAATAAAATGGAGCACACCAAGCACTCAAGGAATTTAACAACTCTGAATCGATCAATTGTGAATATAAATATATATAAGAAATCATTTGAAGCTTCCAAACTGATATTGGCCCAGTTTTGAGAGGCTCCCATCTCCTCCCATTCCCACTCCTGCTGGTGATGGTGTAAACCCTGATCTATCGATACCTGACCCAACACCCATGGCTCTTCCCATGTAAACTGAAGTTGGTGGGCCCTTCTCCATCTCATCCACTCCACCACTTAGCCTGCCAACATTACCAATATCTGCTAGAGATGTCTTCTTGGCTGCACATTGAATTCAAAGCACAAGAACAAAGACTTTGTCAGTAAAAATGCAGAAGTCTACTGCTACCATTTTCATGAATGAAAATCATGGGTTTCTAGGTTATAGAAAAAACGTCACTCCCTCTTCAATTTTAACAAATACAGCATATTTGGGTCTTCTCCAGAAAGCAGTGGACAAAGTGCAGGTCGTCCATAATGAGAATGGTGTGATATCAAGTCCTGCACAATTATCACCAGATTTGCATTTTGGAACACATTTTATGGACAGTAGCGTCTAGCGCATCATGCCATCCATGTTTAGAGTGCTGCAGAAAGAGGCACCAATCTCCCAAAATGCACATGGGAGGATGTCTCTCCCACCTGCATTCTGGGGTATGCCAAAACAGGACCCTATTTTTTCTTTTGGGAAACTATGTCATGGCGAAAGCTCAAGTAACTTACATTGGGGAATAAATGTAACAATTCCAAGTTGAAGATCCACAACTTGATTAACCAAATTGGCTATTTCTGTTGTGAGTAATATTGACTTTTCTTTTTTATAGTTTATGGTTAGAATGAGAGTTTAGCATTTGTTATAGATGAGTCAACTGCTAGTATTCAGAAAATGGTTCCCCAATGCATTCATAGATGATATGGCGTTGGTTGATGAGACAAGCATTTAGTCGAACTATAATGAAAAAAACTTTAATAGGAAAGGTTAAAGACACAGCTCATTAGTTAAATCAACAGGGGAGAGATTCCTCAAGGCAACTTGGTTCGTTTCCATGGTTCTATAATTAAAGATGTTTCAAATAAATTTATTTTGAACTGGAGTTGGGTCAATGAAATGGTGATTTTCCTATGGAGTAGCATGTGATGGCTGCATTCCAATGAGACTATTAAGGCAAAAGTTTATCAGACGTCTTTTCGAATGGCTAAGCTATATGGGCAGAGTGTTGAGCAATTAGGAGGCAACATGGTGCTGCTAAGATGGTGTTTTCAGGCCCTACTGGTGTGGGTGACTCAAATAGGGCAGAGTTAAGAGGTCATTGTAAGGGAGATCGAGTGGGTTCGGAATTTCTTTTCAGGACATCTCGTGGAAGTAAATGAGTTAAGGAGTGTCATTTCTTGGGCATCCGCCTTGAGTAAGGCTCCATGAAAGTGATCATTTTTGGTTGATGAAACCTTGGTGAGGGTTGCAGGCTTGCAGCTTATACTACTGTTTCAGTGTTACTTCTAATTCTAAAGAGGCAAATTCCTTGGCAGATGCTCTTGCTAAAGATTGTGTTCTTAACCCATCCTTGGTAATTTGAAGATCTCTCTCCATTGCCTTAATGCAGAGTTATCTCTCTTCTTCTTCTTCTTTGTAAGGAAAAGAAATGGGGGGATGAGTGTTGCAAAGAAAGGATGCCGGGATGGATGTGGAAAGACTAGGAACCATAGAATCAAGAAAGAAGATATCAGATACAACCTAGGAATATCTGTTGATAAAGCAAGGATCTATTGCTGGGTTGAAGTGGGGATGAGGGAAAGACCTAAAAGGACTAGGCTCGAGGGAATAAGAAGGGATATGAAGGCGTATGTATAGCTAGAGTTGGGCATCGAGTCGAGTTGGACCGAGTTTGGGCTGACCTGACCCGACCCGGTTTTGAAATAGACCTGACCCGAACTCGACCTGACTCGGTACCGAGTCCAGCATGCCTGACCCGATCTGAGTCCGTGGCTTGGACTAATTTAGACCGAGTCCGACCCGGTCACATGGACTAAGTCAAGTCGAGTTGAGCTTTTTTTCCCTGTCATTTTTTTCCTACTTGAGTTAAGTTATTCAAGATAAACATTGTCAAATACTCAAAAGTAATTTGTAAAAAAATAAATAAATAAATAAATGAACAAATTAAATAAACATTGTAGCGTGTAACACGAGTAACCTTGTCCGTAATAGTAACCTCCTCCTCCACCTTCATCACCAGAATCATCCTTTGGCTCTCTTTTTACGGCTTGAATTGTGGGAGAACTCTGGGCTGAGTCCGACCTGGAGGTGTCTAAAAGATGGTCGTTTACCTCTTTTGAATCGGATGGTATGGATGCCTTTCTATCGTCCTCATTCATAGATTTAACGAGTTTTTTCAACCTCTTTTCATGATCCAATATGTACGGGATTCCCAACCGCTAATAGAATGCAGCGGAACTTTGATGATTTATCACTTAGCTTATGTCCCGTACTCTTGCCTGCTTCAGCATTATGTTGTCTCGAAGGGGGTTGATGTTGTTTGGTCCTAGATGCCAATTCGAAGCTTTGTTTTACGGCTTCTATATAATCTTGTTTTTGTTCCCTTAGTAGTCTGTCTTCTTCTTCTCTACTAAGTGTATGGGCTCTTCCTCTGCTTGACCCTTCTTCATTTATAATATGCCTACTTCTATATCTTTTGTGGCTGGTTGTATTGGATGTAGAGGAAGGGGTAGAAGCCTTTGTATTTGAGTCGAAAATTGCTCGAAATAAATCCCGAACTTTTGGAGGAGCTTTGTTACATGGGGCAACGTCTCCTCCCTGACAAGCCAAATGTAATTTTAACGGATTTGTTTTGTTTACAACTTGTTTTCCACACAACTTGCATTGCAACTTTATCTTTCCATCCTGGGAGTAGACTTGGGCTTCATAATCCCAAATATCTACCAATGGATCATCTTCCGATGACATATCTATAAGTGTGAATTTTAAAATAAAGAATATTTGATTAGGCTGAGATAACATAAATAATTAAGTAATGAAGATAAACAAACACAACCAGCCAACTATATGAGATTGAAGCAACAAAAAAGAAAAAACATAAAAAATTAAACATTCAAATACATAAGTTGATAAGTGATAAGCATAGAAAATAGCCATTCACCCATCAAATGTTACAATTCAAGTCCACAAATAATAACTGTCAAATTATCATAAGCAAATGCAAGGGAAATAAAAGGCACTATCTCATCCTGCTTCATGCAATTGTTGTAGGTATTGTCTCATCCTGCTTCTCACTCTCCTCTTCCTCGAACTCCTCATCAACAGAGTTGTCTTTTTCCTATATTGGACGTAGCTAATCATGTGTACAAATGAGTGCTTCAACTAATTCTGGTGTAAGTGAGCTTCGATACTTGTTCACGACCCTACTCCCCGTGCTAAAAACAGATTTTGACTTCATCAACGAGAGCACACGGTACTGTGATTCACGAGCTTTCGACTTCCACCCGTTTAAAACATCAAATTCTTCACCTTTGTACTTTACAAGTGGCTCCTTGAGATAGTGGTCAAGTTCTGTTTGAGTTGTCTGCGTTTGGGTCTCAACTTGTGCCATGAAAGACATGAAATCGTCAATCGTATTCCGTCGTACAACAACACTAGAATTAGAACCCACTTGAGGAGTCTGACCTGCGGTATTGTCTTTTGCGAACCCCAAAATTTTTACATAAAAATTGTAGAAATCTTCGACTGCATAACAAATCTTATTAACCTCAACGGCACTTCTCACCATACAACTTTTTTAAAATGAATATAACCATGAACGTCTTGTATCGAGGATCAAGAATGACTACAACAACCATTACCAAAATGCACTCAGACCAATACTTATCAAACTTTAACTGCATACCCGTAGTCATTATTTGTAGAAAGTCTGGTCCACTACAACTTCTGTACAAAACATCTTTTACTCTCCAAAGTTTTGACAGAAATATATTTATTGTCGGATACTTGCTTTCTAAAAATATCTTTGTTGTGTCGTAAAAAACTGAAAGGAACTTATGAACTGCTTCAACTCTTATTCAATCATTATCAGAAGGCAACCACTGATACGCACTATCACGCTCCGCATAGTGAGAGAATGCATATTTGAAAACTATCGCTGAATCCAATATTTCGTAAGTTGAATTCCAACGTGTTATGACATCCAACTTCACCGTTTTCAGATATGACAAATTCAACCATTTCACAATCTCATTCCATGTATTTAATTGTGAAGGTGACCCTCGTATATACTTCACACTCTCTCTTATGTTCTCGATCGTTGGCTCAATTGTTTTAAGCTCATCTTGTATGATTAAGTTTAGAATGTGGGCACAACACCTTACATGAAATACTTTCTTACCGAAATACGTCACCAGTGGCCCTAAACTGGTTCCACAAAATCATTATCACGCTATCGTTTGCAGAGGCATTGTCTAAAGTTAACGAGGAAATTTTCTTCGCAATGCCCCACTTCACAAGGCATCTGTATATGCGGTTTGAAATCATCAAACCAGTGTGAGGAGGCGTAAGAGACCGGAAGTTTATAACTCTTTTGTAGAGCCTCCATTCGGCATCGACATAGTGGGCAATTAGTAACATATACCCCTTTCGTTGATTGGATGTTGTCCACAAATCTTATGTCAGGCTGATTCGAAAAACCAATGCTAACTGTCCTTTCAACTTGACCTTCTCGCTTGCATATATCTTTACGCACACTCTCTTTATTGTTGTACGAGAGACCTCATATATGTGGTTAAGGCCTCTGGCTAATTCGACAAAAGATGGACTCTCTACCATCTGAAATGATTTTTCATTTGCAATGATAAAGTTGGCCGTCAATTCATTCACATGGTCCCCGTTATACTTATAGGTGGACAAGGTACCTTGCAGCTAATTCACCAAAGATTAGGTAAATGAAAGTGTTTGTTGGCCTGCAGTCCTGCTTCTCACTTTTTTATAACACTTCAATAGGTGTTTCTTTAGAGTTGTGGTCGACATGTCTACTTGTTTAGCATATTGAGCCATGCAGTACTTGCATTGTATCTTCACCGTGCCGTTCTTTAGGGTTACTTCTTCAAAATCTTCCCACACTACCGATCTTTTTTTTTTTTTTTTCCTTTTACTGAACTCTGGGAAGTACTAATATCAATGGGCACCTCTTCATCTTTTAGGCTTAATCATTCATCCAAGATTATCAACAAAGTGACTGACAAACCGCTGGGGGTATTGGGAATTTCCTCACTAATCATCTACTAATTGAAAGATACTAAATCTAGCACTATAATGCCTTAAAAGTATATACTAAATCCTAAATTAGTCACCCATCCAAGGTTGGATAAATTGTAATACTTTCATATTCCCATTTAAACGTCCACACCGAAATTCGGGCAACATCTCCCCATGTCTCTCTAGATAAGTTGATCTTCCATTTCATTCCCATGCCAAATATCTAAGCAATGTGAAGATATTTGGCATGAGAAATAAAAAGGAAAAAATATATCCAGAGAGAAATGGGGAGATGGAGTGCAAAACATTCATGAGCATTTAAATAGGTTATATGAAAGTATACTATCTAACCTTAGATTGTCCAAAATGAGATAATTTGAACGCTTTCTATGTCACCAAAAACACATTATATCTATGTCTGGCCACATAAAAATCCTCGAATGGGCAACTATTTGTCTAATTCACAAAAATAAATCACATTAGGCTAACAGTTTAATGCACAATAATAAGCTAAGCAATAAGCAATGTATTCCATAATTCACAAAAATAAACCACTAGTTGTCTAATTCAAAAAAATAAAATACATTAGCCATTTAGGTTTTAGGTTTTAGGGTTTAGGGATTAGGTTTAGGGTTTAGGATTAGGTTTTAAGGTTTAGGGTTTAGGGATTAGGGTTTGGGTTTGGGTTTAGGGGTTAGGGTTTAGGATTTAGGGTTTAAAAATGGCTCGGCGTGAGCCAGCCCGAACGCACCACAGCTAGCCCGGCCACGCACGAGCCAACCCGGATGCACCACACGGTCCACACTCCATAGCCAGCTCGGCGGCACTCAAGCCAGCCCAGACGCACTCGATTTCAACTCTACCCGACCCCAATTTCATAACCCCCTCCCCAAAATTAGAAATTAATAAAACAAAAACTATAAAAATTAGTACATTACCTTGCTTAGAACAGAGCCAGGTGCCCGGGTGGGTGCGGATCATCCGGACAAGCTGTTGCAGCGCTGCCTGATCGAGATGAGGGAGCGGAGAGAGAGAGAGAGAGAAGAGAGAGAGAGAGAGAGAGAGAGAGGAGGGTGGCCTGGTTTGGTGGCTGATGGTGGTGGGTGGCTGCCGAACTCGAGAGAGGAGGGAGGGAGGGAGAGAGATCAGGTCGGGTGCGGGCGTGCGGCGGATAGGGTAGGTTAGATATTAGTTTTATATATATATATATATATATATATATATATATATATATATATATATATTATATATATATATATATATAGCGGGGCTGGCTAACATGGAGTGTGTGTACTGACATGGGTGTGTACTAACAAGCTAATCCAAAATACACACACACACACACACACACACACACACACACACACACACACACACACAACGTGAACCCGAGTCAAGTTTCGGATCGAATCGAGTCTGAACGAGTCAAATTTCGGGTCGAGTCGAGTCAGAGTTAATGGGTGACTCGGACTCAGTCTGAGTTCGAATTGGGTGAAGTCTACTCGGTTTAGATCGACTCACCCACTCAGTTCAGGTCGAGTCGGGTCTGAAGGAGTCGGACGAGTCGATTCTGCCGAGTCGAGTCGTCTCGTGCCCAACTCTATGTATGGCCTTTAGGGCCCATTTGGACAGACCCTTCAAAGGGGCGTTTGAGACGTAAACCCCCCTTTGGGTCAAACCGGGTTTTTTATGTGTTTGGGCGCACTTTCAAAACCCACATTTCACTATCCTACTCGACGAAATTGGCACTAAAATGCTGACTCAATAAAAACCAAGCCGATTGGTTTTGATCAAGTTGACAAAAAAAAAGAGGCTTGAAACCCCCTTTTGCACAAGTGCATCCAAATGGACCCTTGGGAATGATTGGCAAGATAGGATTCATAAAGCGGCTCCTAGCGGCTGGGACAAGGCTATGTTGATGACGATGACGACAATGATTATGATGATGACCATGATGGTGTAGGCAATGTAGATGACGACAATGATGGTGAACAAATTTAGGATGATGTAAATGTTTGGCAATGATGACATCAGCGACACCAGTGAGGACAATGAGGTAAAACATTAGTTTAATAAAAGAAAAGGAGGGAATAAGAGAATCTTCAAGAAAAAAGAAGTGAGGCATAAAAATAGCAATGTGATGACCCATGCCAAAATACGGCCTTCTCCTTTTGTCCTAATCATCGAAATGGTCAACATTCTGCCTCAAACACCAAACCGCAGCACATTGTGCCAGCTCATAGGCACCAATCGCTGACTCCCTGCACATGAATCATGTGTCAACTGTATGCTCTAGCAATAGCCTAGAGGTGCCACTGAGCTTTGCCACCTGCATTTCAAATCCAAAGTTGCTTGGCTTAGTGACACAAGCCATAAATCCAACCCCTCAACTACATGACCAGTATGTAGCAACACGGGCTCACACAATCGAGTACTTGGATATTTGCAGATTACAATTGGGAACTGGTAATCTTCAAGAAGAAGCATGGCAACAGCAATGACAGTTTGAAAATAGACACATGGAACATAATTAATTTGCATATTAAAGTATGATAACATACCGTTTTGTATGCAGTTATAGCTTGAGTATGTGGACAAGAGAGGTGGCATGTCAATTCTTCCACTGTTTCGTTCAAATCAAGAGCGAGGGTTCAATATGAAATTTAGTTTCTTGTTTTAGTGGATAAGTAGTCTAGCAATTCTTTGTTGTGGATGGTCCAAAGGGGCCAAATAAATGTTTTGATATCTGATCCGCACATCTGATGCAGTGTCCATATTGGACTACTGGTCTTAATGTTTTCTTCCTCCTTTTTTCCCTGCTGAAAGTACAGAGTTCAGATGTTCTCAGGACCATTTTCCATTAGCTGAGTGCTTCCCATTAACTAGGGTACAAGGCTGCTGATATTTCCATGTTCTTATACACACAATTCCATCAATGCATCTTTCACGTTCCACTCCCAAAGCATTCTGCCTAATTCATGCAAAACAGTTTGTGCATGTAATCACAAGGTTCGAATGCTTAGAAGCGCAACTTCTCTCACAACCCAAATTTTCTAGGGATATTTGTTGGTTAGATACAAAATTGGCAAAATCAACCATTTTAACGAACAACACATACAATTCTATGTGGTGATGGAGGAAAGTAATGAGATGCAGTAATTCGAGGATGAAGTACATCAACTTACAAGCAGTTATATTCAGATCGATCAATCCACGACTTAGAGAATCTGCCCATATCCCAGATTTGACCTGGAAAGTATCCTTCTTCACCAGGGTCGTAGACTGCGTTGAGGTGTTCTGGTTTGAGACGCCGAGGCCTTCCTTGGCAGAATTTTGTGGTGGTTCTGTGGACACTGAGCCAGTATGAGAAGTGAAGTCGCCAAAGAGGTCGGATCCTTCAAAATTGTTGACAGGCTTCGTGGCAAATAGATCAACAGTGTTGGGGTCTGTGGACTCAGGCTTAGTTGACTTGGTTTCAGTTGGCAAAGTAGAATCTGTTTCAGTTGGCATGGTAGAGTCTGGTGCAGCAAAAAAGTCTATAGATGAAGAAGATGCAGCAGGAAAGGCAGCCTGGGCAAAGAGATCAACATTAGCCTGTAAAAAGGGTAAGAAGAAAATTTCACATTGAGGAAAGCAGAAAAATTTATACTTATGTAAAAAGATGGACCAAATCCCTGCTATTTCTCCAAAATGAATCACCAAGCGGGTTCATCTGTTTGCAAACTACCCTTTGCGGGTGGTGCGAAAGACATGTACTATTGTGTGTGGGGCCATCTTGGCATGTATTGTGTTGACAATCATGTATCAGTGGGTTCGTTGATTTTTTTATTTTTTATTTGCAGCCTACTACTCGAGCATGACCTTCCATGTCTTTGGGTGCTTCATCCATAGAGGTCTGCTTAGCAATTGCTACTCCATACCTTACTTCACTTACTACTCAGGGCTGGAGTTCAATATAGGGTGAGACCATTTTGGCACACGGACCGTGTCAATGTAAGCCCCTGTAATGGCCTGTTCCAAGAGGCCGGATAAAAGACAAAGGTCGATGTATGGTGAGCAGCCAATCGTAAAACTTTTGCCAATCTACCATTTAAAAGCCATCCCCAAATTTCTGGGAGAAAGTCTAAGATGATTTGCAAGTGACAGAAGATACATAAGAAATACGAAGGCACAGCAGGGTTGACATAAAACAGCGAGCCAAGAACACCTTCATTCTTTTCAGATAATGCCAAGAGATAAAACGGATCCTAAATTAGCCGAAATCTATGGTTTATGTCACAGAAACCTAGAAGCAGCACCCTGAAAAAGAAAAAAGAAATCAAGTATCTTGACAAAACATTCTTGAATTTCCAGTAGAAAACGCATGAAGGGATAAAAAAGAAATTATAACTTGAAAATATGAGGAAAAGCAGAGGGAAAGAAAGTGCACGTCCTGTCCTGGATCTATGATGATCCGCACTCAGACCACAATAGATGGCTAAAATTATCCAATTTGTGCATATTAATTTAATGATCTCTCATAAAGTAAACGAGCCAAACTAAAACCAATAAAGTGGATTAGTCCCCATTCCTCAATGGATGGATCTGTCCAGTGTGCGGAAGCATTGGAACAAACAATAAACAAACTAAAGGGCTTTTTGAATCTGAAATGTCAATGTCTGATTTCTCCAAAACATCCAATTGCTAAGAGAAATCTTGCTAAAGGGTGCCATTTTTTTAAGTCTTCTATATCCCGCTTGAAATGAAATGAATTGGGAGAACCGATCCGATTCTATTGGAGATGCCCTGAAAAGACACCCTAAGAAAATATCCACACTCCAAACTGAGCTAGCCCTAAATGCCCAACAGCTTATTTGGTATGGCTGTCAATGGCTTGTATTTGGGTTAGATAGAGTACCGTATCCAGACCCAACCACCAAGGGAATTGAATTTGGGTCCTGTACAGTTCAGAAATGAGTAACATATATGAGGTACAGAACTGGATTTGCATGGATTCAGGTATCACCTAAGGCTCCGTCTAGCCTAGTTTTGAGCATATGGATTAGGAATTTGAATGGGGTTTGGATATGCACTTGAATCTAGTACCAGGTCCAGCATCAGGTTCGGGTCTAGATCTGGATTCTGGACTCATTTTGCATAAGGTTTTAAAATAATGTGTAATTAAATATATAATAAAATGAAAAAAAAAAAAAATTGTATATCCAGAAGCCAATGGACAACTGATCTGACTAGATACCTAGTTGGATTTGACTTGTTGGTCCAGAATCCAGGCTGATTAGTTGGGCCTGAGATGTAGATCCAGATCCAATCAAATCTGATCTAACACTTCGGCATAAAAGGATCCGAATACCCATTGACCAAGGTATGCCAAAATGGTCACATAATAGCCGTAATGGCCGTCATGTAACAGTAACGATGGTAACCGTTATGCACTACGTGGCCGAAACAGCCGTTAGAGACAAAAATGCCCCGTAATGGCCCCATAACGGAGCCGAAACAGATTTTTTCTTCTTCTTCTTTAAACTGTAACAGCCGTTACAGTCTGTATCATAACAGTAACTGCAGTGGCCATTATGGCGGCCACCGTTGCTGTTATGGAATACCTTGCCATCGACAGCCCTTTTTTGGTCCTGCACAGAGCACACATAGATTCTTGAATTTGATATTTTGATGTTAATTAAATGCTGGGTACTGCAGTATGTTCCTGAAAGCACAATAGCACTTGCTCACTTTGGCAATGGACCTATCCATGCGACAGGTGAAATTGGCTGGTTATTGGTGCTTTACCTGTGCTTTATTTGTTTATGTTTTTCATATTATGGGCTTTAGAAATATTAATTCCTAAAGCATTAGTGAAGATGAGAACCTAAACACTGTAGAAAGACAAACTACAGGTCTCTTTTACGCAAAGAAAGGGAACTAAGATAAACTGTATGTACTTTAAGACAAGGGAGATTTAAAAATAATAATAATAACCTGAGTATGAGAGCCAGAGTGTGCTTCAACATTAAGAGAGGCTGACACAAATGTTGCATCTGCAAACAGATCGATGTCAGTCGAGGCATTGCTGTTTGTGGTAGTAGTTTTGGTTGGAACAGGAGTGTCCATGTGGTCACCAATCAAGCTTTCACCAAATAGATTGACTTGGTTAGATTTTTTGGCAGTTGATCCTGTCAAATCAGTTCAAACAAACAGATGTTAAAGTGGATAATATTTTAGCACATTCTTGATTAAGATGGTGCATACAAACCTTGTTCAATAGATAGATAAAATCTTTGTAATTGGCAGGGGTTGTTTATACCTAAAACCAAAATTTTGGCAAGTGGCATAGAACTCAGCCGACTAACTCAAATTAACCAAACACAAATACTGAGTCGAATTTTCAGTTTTAGAACTCGGGAGAATTAAATATTTTTTAAAATTTGAGCTTTTCTGATGGGGACATCAGAGGACCTACTCGGATGTACCAGAGACGGAGATGACCACTCACATCAGCGCAGCTTTCTTTATAGATGGGTGACGAGTTCCAGATGGGGCCCACCAGGCCATTTTGAAGACCCCACATGCATTGGACGTGCATCGGGAAGACCCCACCTTGGGATAATGCATGTGGAATGCTTAGGAGATCATTTTAATCATAGGATTTCTATTTCGTACCGATCCGACCGTTGGATCTTGCCGATCAGGCCATCAGGCCACCAGATCTTTTAAATCATGGCCCATTAGACTTTGATCTTGCTTTCTTTATGTTATTTGTTATTTTTAGGAGTTATTTGATGGTTCAAATTGATAATATATGTTTTAGTTTTCCTACTTTGGATGATGGGCCACTTTACTTAAGTAAGTGGCATAGTTGTAATTATGTTGGATTTTAATACCGAATTTTTAATTATAAAAGCACAGGGAGGGTGGAGTTCCAACCCTAGTAGAGATTTGAGGAAAAAAAAAGAAAAAAAAAAGAAGAGAGAGAAGCTCTCTTGTGTGAAAGAATTTTCTTTATTTTTTTCTAGGATTTTTTTGAAAAAAAACCCTCCTTTCCAATTAAATTGTGGAAGGGTAGAAACTTGTTTGGTGGGGGATTCCTCAAGGTACATCATTCCTCTTCCTCTTCTTTGAAAGGTAGTCTTCTTCTTACATCCTTCCCCTCTTCTTTGAAAGGGATTCTTCTTCTTTTCCCTTCCATTACAACCTTCCACACCTAGATTTTCAATTTCATATTTTCCCCAATTTCTAAAAACCTTAATTCCAAAATCCCCACTTCCCATGAATCCTGTTTTTCCAAATTTATGAGTTTCCCCTTCCTAACCCTAATCATAAAACTTACAAATCTGTTCCTTGAGCGTAGAGCGTGCTTATGCTAAATTGGAAGTTTTATCCTTCCATCAGTCCTAATTTTAATTTATTTATATGATTTCTTAGAATGCGGGCATGTGATTTAGGTTAAATTAGATTTTATTTCCTATTGTTTACTCCTAATTACTTGGTAGGTTAGCATCTTTTTGTTAATTGAATTACTTTATGGACTCTTTCATAATCTTCAAATTGCATGTTAGCATTAAATTATGTGTCCTGCATCATTTTCGTAGGCTTAGGAGAGTTGAACTTGAAATCATTGTAATTGGTAAAAGAGAGGCTGTCCATACTAATAACCATAAAGTTGGTTGATGATGTCGAAGTCGGCTGAATAACTCAGGCTAGCCAGACCCAAGTACTGAATCAAAATTTCAGTTCTAAAACTCAGCGGCATCAAATAATTTTAAATTTTGCAGAGCTTTTCATTGGCTTGGGAGAGTTGAACTAAAACTGAAAGATTGATTTCCAAGTCAGAGTGCAGATACATGTTTTTGAGCACTGATTTATAAACTTAATGTCAATTTTGGAAGGTTCCTGCATGTCACTTGTTGTCAATTCTTACTCAAATTATTCCAACAAGCCAACAACCTTCAAAGTTAAGACTTTTCAGCAACAAAATTTTATTGAATGAGGTAAAGGAAACAACTGACTGTTACATCAGCCATCCCTTAAAAACGAGAGAAGAAGAAAATAATAATAAATAAATAAAACTGTCCTTTAACGTAATGGATAAGCATTTTACAAACAAGATTGGGTCGATATACAATTTCATTTGCAAGTGCCAGTCTATTTGCTTCCCAAAACACATGCGTAAAAGATATTTGAAATTTAGACGCCCAAATCTCTATCTCATTAAAAATGAACTTGTGCTTCCATGGTGCTCTTTCCACGCCAAAGGCCCAGGGGTTCAAAGTTAGATTCATGTGGAGATGTCTACCAAAACATCAATCTGCGCAAGTATGTAGTTTATGTAGGAATGGAACTTAGACAGGGACGTGTGCACCTAAGAGATGCATCCCCCTTTTTTCCTACTTTATTGTAGTGCCGAGGAGCACAATATCACCATGTTTCTTGTCTAGAGCAGGGAAAAACTGGCAATATAGGCATGTGCATGTATGGGTGTGAGAAGGTTGATTGACCTAATAGAGTTTGTGGAAACCATTCAAACTCTCAAACGTCTCCCATTCGTATTCATCATTATTTCTCATATTATTAAAATATTGGAAATCATTTAATAGTGTCAGAGTGCCATATATCTGCTATGACAATGACTCCATTCCATCTCTTTTACACTAGGTATCTCCCTCTCTCTTCTTCTTTATCTATTCATCAGTCTTTTTCTTCATTGGTCCCCATCTTCTCTTTTCTTCATTTCATTCATCTAACTTAAAGCTCTCCTCATTTTTTCTTCTCTCAAATTTCTCAAACTTCTCTTACCTTCTATTATCATTTATCAACCTTAACCACCTATCCATGGTCCCCTAAATTTACATCCTCAAAACTACAAACCTGGCCCCATTCTGTCTTTTTTTAAACAAAAACCAAATTTCTTTTCAGCCCCAACCCATATCTTTTTCCAATCCGTAAGGGGCATTTCCTTTATCATCTAGGTATAAAAATATAGAAAAATGATACCCCAATTAAATAGATATATGTATGAGGGAGCAATAACAAATGTGAGGATCACTAGTGGAAAGACAAGTGAGTTCCCAATTACTGCAGGCTTACACCAAGGGTTAGCATTGAGCCCATACCTTTTTGAATTTGGTATGGACGAGCTAACAGGGCATTGACAGGAAGAGATCCCATGGTGTATGTTCATTGCATTTGACATAGTTTTGACTAAAAAGACAAGGGAGGGTGCAAACAAAAAGCTAGAATTATGGAGAGGTACTTTAGAGTCTAAAGGGTTTTAAATTAATCGGGGTTAAAATAGAGTATATGGAACACAATTTTAGTACCAATAGGAGTTAAACTACAAATTAGTTAAGATTGCTTACCAGGAAGTTTCCCCAAATAACCACTTTTGATACCTTGGGTCGATAATTTATGAGTGGAGAGATTAAGAAAGATGTTGCCCATAGAATTCATACTGGGTGGAAAAAGGGAGTTGTGCCTCTAGAGTTTTTATGTGACTGTCATGTACCACTCAAACTTAAAGGGAATTTATAGGATAGATATAAGACCAGCCATGCTTTATTATTATTAATTTTTTGAACATTGGAGAAAGATTTTATTAGAAGAGAGGCCGCAGTCAAAATATATAAAAGAGCACTATACAAGAAAAGAAAAGAGATTACAACCTAAACTTGAAATTGCATGGAATAGGATACCACGACACGCAGAAGCTTGGTGGAGCTGGGGGGGATATGATTAGGACCAAATAAAATTTTCATCTTTTAAATACACAATTGCCTACTTAAACTAATTAACAATTAAAGTTAAGTAAGACAATTAACTCTAAGGCTTCCAAGCCAATAGAGAGTTAATGCATGAGCATTTTCACACCGGGCTCGAGTGGGGTGGCCTGTGGGATGCAGGGGCATACTCGGGGTGGGCGGCCTGTGGAACCCATGTGATTTGGGGCCCGTGTGAAGCAGAACCCATGGATTTGGGGCCCATGAGGAGGGTTTGACTGAGGACCTAACCCATGGACGTGGGGCCTGGGCTATTATGAGATAAAGGGATTAATTTGTCATGCTCTATCAGTTCGAGCTACACCTTCTCCCTAACTTCTCTAAGGGGAGCTCTACCTCGAGAGATCGCCCATCTACTCCACAACCTTTTTTTTAATACACGCACTCACACCACAGTAAGATTTCACCACAATGGGTACTCAAACCCATGACCTCCTATTGAAACTCTTGTCAGTCTACCACTGAGGCATGAGTAAGGACCCATCTACTCCACAACCTCAAGATGCCTTTATGAGAGATAGACCTCTCTTGAAATCTTTGATTTCTCCCTCCCCTTGACCTTCCACGCATACCTTGAGGACCTCCCCTTGACCTTCCACGCATACCTTAAGGAGAGCACCAGGATACTCCTCAATGGATCGGCCTAACACGAAATCGAGATTCTCCTTAAGCTCTGCTCCTCGAATAGCTTTGCCTTCTCAAGATTTGCTCGTTCGTGCCTCACCTGTCTATTTGAATACCTTGCTAGAGGTACTAAGAAAAGACTTGATAACCTGTGGTCTAATTGAAGGTATGGCTTTTATAGAGTGGAATCACTGAAAAGGATTCATGTAGTTGACCCCAAGTAATTGGGATGAGGCTTAAATGATGATAATGATACCAATTCAATAGAGAACCCAGCCAATACCAACTCACAACTAAAAGTGGTAACTCGCCTCTTGACTGGTCACATCAGTAGTCAAGCCGAGTAATAAGGGGAGGATATTCAGATTCTCAAACATGTGAGTCCCACTGCCTCTATGAGCCAATCAAAGGGCTAGTCCCATTTACGAGGCAAAGCATAATCCTTGCCACTTTTTCCTACTAAATCTCAAGATTGTACTACATTGTTCTTGATCCCTTTAATTTTGGTCTCCATTGAAAATCATATAACCGAGAATCATCAAGTGGAAGGTATTGCACTCTTCCTTTAATATATTTATTTGTTTGTTTGTTTGTTTGTTTGTTTGAGTGAAAAAGTTGTACGTATGAGGCATGGTAGCTTGCTTAAGAAAATTCATTCAAACAAACATTTGTCAAGATTCTTACTTAGGCGTACACGACATACGCTGTTGATGGACACAAGAGATCTTCACTCAAACAAACATTTGTCGAGATTCTTACTTAGGCGTACATGACATACGCTGTTGATAGACACAAGAGAAGATCAACCAAAAGTGCACATAAAAGCCCTGAATTTTCTGAGCCAGATGGCGAGAACATCCCTGCTCCACTAGAATTTAAATGCTGAACACTTTACCAGCAGTAGAAGATGCCCGTGGGTTGAAGTCATCAAAGTCATCCTCAGCATTAGTTGGGGGTGCACTCGAGCTCTGAGAAGAGGGGATAGGATCATGGTTATCATCTTGACCCCTATTGCAAACACAGAATACCGTCATTAGACAAACATTATAGTGACTTCCTCGATCGAGTTAACATAGAAACATTTTTTAAAAAATTAAAAAATGCTAATCAGCACTCAAGCACAACAACATGGCCAAGCCACGTGTCAATTGGTTCAATTTGGGTATGACAATTGAATAACTTGTGTTGTGCCTGTCCAATGCATGCCCACTGCCTCTAAACCACAGAATACCATCATTAGATAAACATTATAGTGACTTCCTCGATCAAGTTAACATAGAAATTTTTTTTTTTTTTTTTTAATGCTAATCAGCACTCAAGCACAACAACATGGCCAAGCCACGTGTCAATTGGTTCAGTTTGGGTATGACAATTGAATAACTCATGTTGTGCCTGTCTAATGCATGCCGACTGCCTCTAGTACAGGCCAGCTGGACTTCATGCTTCAACAAACTAACTGATGATAAGCAGATCTGATAGACTATGTATCCTCAAATCATTTTTAATTGATATCATCAAATCACATTCTACCATACCATAGTATATTCATATCGCATAACAATAGGCTAGCCTAGGGCAAAAATTTTCCCATGCCCATCTCCATTTCATACATGCAGGCAACATCATCTTACCCACATGTAGCACCCAAAATAAAAAAAAACAACCTCTCGATATCCAGTGGTTTTGCTTCAAATTCTCACAGTTCTATACTAAATACATCAATAGTTTCCACTGCAGTTTGGTTAGCATCCTTAGGAAAGGGTAAAACACAACAGGATCGCCAGACTTTATCCAAGATCCAAAAACCACAACACATCCAAGAGGATTGACCAAGACACACCATGAACAACAGTGTTCAAGTGTAGATACCTGCCCTGGCATGCTGATCCCTTCTTTGAGTTGCTCCCTTCATTTTCATTGCTAAGGTTGCTTCGTGGTTGTGACTTACCATGACCATCTTTGCTGAAGCCATCTCTGTTGCCATGATTCCAGTCAGTTTCATCACCATATCGGTATCTCGATTTGTAACCATCCTTGAACGTTTCACCCTCTCTTGCACTACCAAGGCCTCCATAATGGTTGTCCCGGTAGAAACTGCTGCTACCATGTGAGGCTGAACTTGACTTATAAGTTATTCCAGTTGAGGACAGTCCAAAATACCTGAAAAGAGCAGCAACTGTATATCTCCTTCATTGAATACAGACAACTCAAATAAAAGATCCATCTAAATTTGGGCTCCACAAGCTCACTTATCACGGTTTGCAGCAGCTTTGTTTCTAACTTCTTGTATTTTACCCTTGCTATTCAAAAGGGCCAAAATGGTTTCAACCTTCTTTCTCACGTTGATTCCCATATCCTTTCCATTCGGCTCGACATATTCAAAACCTGAGATTGACTTCATAAATAAGAGTAAATCAGAAAAACATCTTTTGCCAGGAAAACAAATCCAATCAATGTCACTAGAAAATTAAAAATTGCGCCAATTAGCAAAATATAAAAGAAGTCTTACTGAGATCTGGAAAGTGTGTTCTAGGATGTCATCAAGTGCACGTTCAGATCCATTTGCCACTAAATACTCTATTACAGTGAGTGCCTGTGAGGGGGAGATGTTTCTCACAGTTGACATACAAGGAATGAAGTCTTGAAAGGAATATAGTCTGAGAAAGGAATAGAAGCTTTGAACTGGACCATTAAATTGATAAATATGGATATCTTTCCTTGTTTGCATAAAATAAAATTTTGTTTGTTGATAAAAGATAATGATGAAAATGGCAATGCATGGCATGGAAAGTGGCACAAAGAGTGGCCTTACCTTATAAACATAGCGCCAGTTTCGGCCAGTTTCAGTCAATCTTGTCCAGAGTACATCCATAATCATCTGGCGTTCGGTGCTAAACAGAAAATGACAATAATTCTTGTTCATAATATAAGCAGAATGTCATGTGCCCCAAGAGGAATGGAAAACTACATGATTAAGCACACGATAGAACTCAAAGAATACAGTAAGTTGGAAGTTACAATTTTTTGGTGGCCTGTGCAATTTCTGCTAAGGCAGACCCATGAGGACCCCAGGGTTCATTACTTGTCGCATCAAGAACCTGTCAAATGTAAAAATGCCCCCAAAAGGCACAGTCAGTATAGAACAAAGTAACCTATTGCAACATCACCAAGCTTCAAAAGTTTTAGATTTGTTGCCCATGAAAGTCCACTACCTTTGCTAGTGCAAGAAGTTCTGAAACCACATCTGAGCAGTGATGACATCTTAAACTCTCACCAACTTCTAAAAAGGTCTATGAACCCACATCTAATACCTAAGCTGACAAAATTTGACTTGACAGTGAAAGTGGAACATTAGATGATCGTGAGCAAGTGGTAGTCTGGATCTTTGGGGCGGACAAATTTGTGGGATGATCTTCCCTTCTGGTCAGGAGCGTGGTTGGAGAAAGGTATGGCATGGAAGAAGACTAGACTAGTGAGTTTGCCAGAGGACCAGTTTCAGTTGTCTTGCAGGCAATCCATTGACTCAATGAACCAGCGACTAGAAAAAGCTTATTTATGGTCAGAGCTAGAAAAAAGTTTGTTGTCAGATTTCAATAAAATTCTTATCTTTCAAAAAATAAAAATAAAAGTTTGTTATCAGATGAAATTTGCCTTAGTGCGTCTGTGAGAATTTCAATGTGATTCAGTTCTCACTCAAGAGTCAAGATAGTTTCATATAGCACAGTTACTATGAGTACAAGGTTGATGTTTGTGGGCTGTAATGACATTTTTTGTCTGGGTTCCGATACCTTGTCCATTGCATGCTCAACTAATATAAGCTGGCCATGCATGAACAGAGTCCTTACCTAGTTACCAAGGCTTGGGGTTTTAAGATTACACGTAGTTTCTTAGGATGTAACTTCAGAACTTTTGATCAGTTCAATAGAAATTCAATTTTGATGCCTACTGAGTTCAATATGAAACCCCTGCAGTTGAGAATTTTCTCCTGCATCACCCACTTCCTAGTTCATAGAATGTAGAATTCTAATGGATACCAGAGGGAAAAGAACCAGTGGTGTAAAAAGAGAACGCTTCCAGACAATTCTTTAAGGCAACATCATAGAGCCAAGAAGTAGTGATGAAATCCTCAGATGCAAAGGCAGGGAAAGAGAATTTCATTATGGTTTTCCAATTAGTTTAGCCAAATAGCACCAAGACAATTTGCAGGGTCACGTAGAGATAAGGGTATACAATATACTTAGGGCTCTCAACAAGTCAGGCTAGGCCATTGTAGGCCTCAACTTTAGGCCCACACCCCAGCCTGGGTCTATTTTCAGGCAAGGGGCCAATCTGACAATATTTCCAGTTTAAGTCAGGCCTTGGCATGGGTCAGGGCCAGTTATGCCAGTTATAGCATGTGTCTGTGTCCTGATTTTCAGGCCCACAGGCCGGGCCAAAGCAGAACCGAGGCCCTAAAACTGAAGGACCAAGGATCCAACTGACTCAGGTCAGGCTACAACTCGTCCTATTAAAAGCCACATGTATAACACCTCACTGCATTGCTGATGCAAGAAGATACACAATCTCATGTGTGGATTGATTTGATCACATGTGGGCCTCACATCTGCACACATGTAGGACCCCATGATCACAGGCATAATCCATACTACTCCTCAAGGCCCATTGCTCCTATTTTTGCTGCTATTTTAAAATTACAGAACTGATTTATTGTCCTGTGAAAAGACATAAACACCCTTAAAAATAAGTTTTTGTTGGGTTACTTAGGGGCATTTAAGTAATTTCCTCTATGCCATATGCAAGAGACAAATTCCTTTTCTAAGTAATTCCATTAATTTTTTTAGGATTTAAGTAATTAGAGGCACCTATCCAAACCATCTGAACAACCCTCTTCCATGCACTCATGCACATTAATATACATCCTAGTATAGCTATAGACATTGGATCTAGGGTCATATTAGGTGATCCAAGCCATTTACAAGATGGGCCTCACTATCAATGGAGGATAACTAACAATGAAAATCCACAATTTGAATATTCTAGCATTTTGATTTTTAACTTTTTTTTTTCCATATTCAACAGATGGTCTCCTCGATGGTTGCTTTGTGGACCATCGATTCGAAAGCCTAGGATTTTCCAATTAGAGATTTTTTAGGAAGCCACCTTCATCATTGTATTTTGTAAGATTAACAGTTGGATCACTAAATATGAACCTAGATACATCAACTATAGTCCAAACGTATCCTACAGCAATAGGCGGGGATGTATCTAGCAAGCCACAAAACTTTGTGGTTATGTCATTATTCTCATTCTCAAGTCTCAACAAAGTGAAAACCACCAATTCTTTTGGTGAACGCCAAAAGAAGTAATCGCTCTTTATTGAATTCTCTATAAGTTGTAGGGAGTGCATGCAAAACCATCTCTCTGTGGGGCACACAATCATGTTTGTATAAAATCGAGTCCATTATTTTGTTGCTTCACCTCATTTTCACCATACATAACAGAACTTAGCTTGAAAGAAACAATACAAAATCATGACTAAAACCTCTAAATTCACTTGGTATTGTCTACCTGAGTTTCGGATCAGGTCCATTTTTGGTGTGTCTCTTCCTCCTAGTGGGTCTCACCTTACTATGACATGTAAACAATATGATGGCTTCAGGAAGGTTTCTATGGTGGTGTCTCCAACCCCACTGTTCCCCGTGGCATGACCCACCTCATATTTGGATTGGCCTAATTTTTTGGCTTAGGTCCTAAAAGGAGACTTTTCAATTGATGTACGTAGTGGATTTCACACACACATCTTGATTGGCCCACCTTCATTTTGATGGCTTTCCTTTTGAGTATTTTAATTAGGTTGGGCAGTTAGCATTCAGAAGTTAATAAGTATTGCTAAAGCATAGAGGTATTTACATTGATGCAAACAATAAATTCATCTCTTATAAAAGGGAACACTGTCAAATGCATGGCAAATGAGAATGGAAGGAGAGTTGGCGCCAGTGGCATAGTCTCTCAATCATTGAAAAGATGAGTAGGAGGGAATGCTCACATACAGCCCCGCAATGAAGATAGCATGCTGTAAAAATCTAGCCAATCTCTCTCTCCCACAATCAAGTAGCCCCAACACACAAATGAAGTGCCCATTACTTTGATGTGTGATGCACATCAAATGCAGTAGAACAAATTACTGGACCAGCTGTAGCTTTTCCTTTTCATTGGATTTGATTTATCTTCAGTCTAGCCATTCTTCCTGTGAGTTGAAACTGTGCATTTATTGGACAATTGGTTGTGCTCTACGAAAGTGTGCGAATGTGCTCACCAAGTGCAATGTGCCTGCATTTTACCAGTAGCCTAAGTATTAGTGCATTTGGTTTTGTTTTGTTTCCTTTAGCCTTGCAATGGCCAAGATGCCCTACTTAAAGCCATAGTAAAATAAGCAAGCAGGGTATTTTTAGTCTTTCCATTAGTATGAGGGTTTTCTTTCTTTTGTTTTAGGAATTAAATAGAACTTCGGTCGTGTAGTATCATCATGCCATTTGCAAATAAAGTTTTCTCTCTCTTTTGAGAAAAATATCCATTCCCTTGCATGTGTTGCATTGAATGGCATGTGTTTCCATCAATCTTAGCTCCTTAGCTAAATCTTTTTACCATCTAATCGCATTAAAATGCTTTCTCGTTGTGCCAATTGCCCTCAGCACACATCGCATGGCAGATCCAGCCATTGACAACCTGGATGCATACATGCACAAGCATCTCTGCATGTATGCATTCATAATTTTCATCATACAGCTGGTAATTTAGTTCCACCAGAAGTTGTCTTCAAATTTCAAGAGAAGATTGCTTACCTTCTGCTCAATCTCCGGAATCTTGAGGACTTTTATGTTTACTTCCCTCTTTCTGCAAAAGAGAATGCAAAACCGATCAAAATCGGATTCTCTGATGTTCAAACGAATGCAATTCACAAAATTAGAAAATGCGTCATTCTCTTTCTTTCTCATAAACGCACATTTCTCTGACTGCTTGATCGAAGACTTTCATGAAATCCATAGCTGAAATTAACAATGAAAAATGTTGTGAGAATAGTCGAGGAGAGATCTAGCAAATCTGAAAAAAGACATAGGGTATTGATCTATAAAAAATAAAAATAATAATAAAAAAGATTTGCAAGGAAATGTGGGAATTTTGAGAGTACATGAGGAGGATCGGATCGGGAGATGCAGATTTCAGATCCTGAGAGAGAGAGTTTGAAGTAGATAAATCGATTTTTTGACGCAGTATTGACGATTTTCGGCATTTTGGGTTGGCGACGGACATTGTGCCACCGAGGAATTACTGTCCCGAGAGATGCGCGAACGGTGTTCCTGTGCACCTATTCTGGGTTAATTAGACAGAACCGACGGAAACAGAAACAGAAAAACAGAAACATTAAAAAAAAAAAAAAAAAAAAAAAGCTGGGGCACTTATATTTTTTGTGCCCTCTTTATTTTATGGAAGCGGATTGCCTCGCGGAGTGAGGCCACCATGATGTATATATTATATTTTGTCCCTGCCGTACATCCGTTGCCCGCTTATTTTAGAGCGTAAGTCTAAAATTGACGCAGGTCCAAAGCTCATCAACTTGAGCATACCATAGAAAACAATGGTGCCTGAACGTCCACTATTAAAAGCTTCTTTAAGGCTACGAAAGTTTTAGATAAGCTGATTCTTTAAGGCCACGAAAGTTTTAGATAAGCTGATATTTGTGATTTCCCTTGATCGAGCTATATGACCTTGAATCCCGATCCTTTATTTGTCTCCAACAAGAAATTTATTACAATGTAATTGGCCACAACATCACATACAGCAGCTAATGCAATAGTGCTTAGGTACTCACCCGCCTATTCAGAGATCAGGTCAGACGAAAGCTTTGAGGGCCACAGTGATGTATTAATTTCATCCACACGGTCCATCCAATTTTACATATCATTTTACAATATGAACCCAAAAATATCAAATATACAAGTCTTAAATGCACCACAAAGTATGATCATAAGTCTTAAATGCACCATAAGTTTTGGACCAGAATTATATTTGTTTTTTCACTTCATCCAGGTGTATATGATCATATAAACAGGTTTGATGGAAAATAACAACATGCTGGACCCTAAAAAGATTTCAATGGTAGGCATCCTTGGCATTACTGCTTCCTGTGGTGTGGTCCACTTGAGACTTTAATATTTCTTACTTTTGGTCAAGTATTCTAAAATGATATGAAAAAATGGATGGACAGTGGATAAAATTAATACATCACGGTGGCCCCTTAGTGGCTCTTGGAGGGTAGTACCTAATCTAGGCACTGACAACATCAATAATGATACGGACCAATCACAGTACAGTAAACAGAAAATTCATAATGTGACAAGCATAGAGTCCGGATTCCGTGACCTCATGAACATGTTAAATTGCAAATAATCATCATAAGTGTGCCTAGGAAGGTTTGGACGGTAGTTCTCGTTATCCCACTTTCTATGGTGTGGTCCACTCGACCTTTACATCTTATTGCTAAAATGATCTGAAAAAATAGATGAATAACTTCGATATAAAATACATACATCAAGTGGCTTCACAAGGCCTCCCACAAAAGATATCCCTGGTGTCAGGATCAACGGGGAATGTCAGCCACCCTGGTCAATAATTTTTTTAAACGATGAAGCTGCCCTGATATTAAAAAGAAGGAAACACCCGTCAACCGAAAATAATAGAAATGGATCAACCTTTTAAATGGGTACCATTAATAATGGTTTTTTTTTTTTTTTTGTCATTAAAAAAATCTGAGAATGGATATTCATGCCTCAATAGTAGACTTACAAGAGTTTCAACATGAGCTCATGGGTTCAAGTACACATTATGGTGTGAGTGCCTGTTAAAAATAAATTTATATATATATATATATATATAAATAAAGGAGGCACAAAATATATAGGTGCTGGAATCTCACTCAAAAACTTTCAAGTGTTTTATCTAATTAATCCATAAAGGGTTGTTCTTTTTAATTAACCCACAAAAAGGATGCTCTTTCTAAAAATTCCTATCAATAATGTGGGGTGAACTATTTTCTTCTTGGTTATTGTTGTATTTTTCATGACCATCTATTCGGTGGCCACGGAACAAAGTGCTGGGAAGATTGTGTGTATGATATTTCTTAATAATCATGAATCCATGCTTCTGACTGTCAGTGAACATTGTGGATTACTAAACCATGTGCCCACTTGTAAATTTACCTGAACAATAACTGCTTATGCTCTGATCCATCATCGAGCGACAGGATTGATGGGAATGTATGGATTGCAAGCATGGCATGTATCATACACGGTGAGCTATTTGATACTCTGTCGCTGGATGGCTCTTGATGCGCAGGCAGCCAAAAATGTACACTGGTCATGCCACAACTCGAATTCAATGGACTAAATTGCGTGGCCCACCATCCCTAAGTTATGATCCTAGAACCCAATTTCTTGAACCATCATCACGTCTACTCATTGACATTTGTTTGTCAAAATAGAACCATCAACTGTATTTGATTCTTTTAACATCCAATCAATGTCCGCCAATCCAATAGTAGTCTAGCTAAAAATATTTTTAATGTTTGAACCTACAATGTGGACAGTTTAATTTGAATTATTTGTATGCCCACAATTTCTAGGTAGTTTTGAAGTGCCTCACCTTTGCACAGTCCACAGAGTTTCTACACTGACAACAGGATGCATGGCTCAGAAGATCTTGACTGCTGGTGTCATCAGTCCTACATTGGATGGACAATGCCCAAAAAAATCTCTTGGATTGAAAGATCCAAGCCAGAAGTTCAAAGCTGACATTTCCCTATTAAGTTAGAGTCACAGTTCATCCACCTCTGTCGCAAGGAGAGTAGTAATAGTCATGACTTCCAAAACATGGTCCCCTGAGGGGCCTTAATTAAATTTGGATCTCTTTTCATTTCAATTATCCTTAAATATTCATGAACTGTCTGCTAGAAAAATCAACTTGAGGTAACTTAAATACAACACATTTAGATGTGGCCATGGCCTTGATGGTTTATTTAATAAGAGCATGGTACATGCCATGCACCTAGAGAGAGAGATGGAGAGATACTCTTTGGAGTAAATATGGTCTCTCCGAAGGGGGCTGGTGGAACAGAAAGTCTTCCTTATGTAGGGCGTCCGTAATATGGAAAGGAATATATACTGTGAAAGCCAAGTTTAAAGCAAGTACGGTTCCCTCATTGATGAATGGCAAGAAGATACTGGGAAGACATGTGGAGAGGCGATCAACTTTTTCATATCATGTTTCTCAACATTGCTCATTCCTCTCTAACTAATTTTTTGTGGGTAAAATCCTAATTAGATTCCTCACCAGCCATATGCCTCCAATCTATTAAAATAAGGGAATTCAATTGCCATTCATGTTCCTTGAATATTCAGACTTTGGAGCTTTCAAAAACACTTTGTTTGCATGAATTCACCATTACTGCTTGCATTATATTTAGTAAAGATTACTCATAAATAATTTTTAGTGGCTACGTCTGTCACACTTTGCGAGAGTATAAAAGCTTTTTCAGTTGGCTTAATTATGAGGAATTCCTAGGAAAGGAAAACATTTTTGTTAATTTAAAATTTTTCTATCGTTTGATTTTAAAAAGAAAATGGTAAATTATACAATGTAATAGTTAACCTTATTCATAGTTGTAGTTCTCTGACACAAAATGTAAGGTAGCTATTGTTTAATAAATTTAAAATTTTTGCTTGCAAAGCAAAACAAAGCCTGAAAATAAAACTAATTTTATCGTGTCTATAGAAATAATGATTAAATAATCAAATAAGACCTAAGTGGTCTTTTCCAGGACTAGACCAAGGCATTTGATTTGCATGCAGAGTTGTGTTGATTTGTCTACCATAAGCATAGTACATGGTTAATTAGCCCTGGTGACTGAAATTTAGGGTCTTGTTTTGGAAAGAACATTGCCAATATTGATCAAACAAGTCCATTCATCTAATTATCGAACATCCCATGGATGGTTGAAAAATATAATACTTACCTATCTAAATTCAGCATGAGGTAAGACGGTTTGGATGGTTCATCCAGAACAGGGCCATAGCTTAGATGGTATATGGATGTCCATGAACGCCCACTAGTTTGTAGATGTCAGTGGATGAATCTGTGGTTTTTTGTAAAAAAAAAAACTCGCTGACTTGAAACGACTCGTCCCATCTCAAGTCGAGCTAGGTTGATTCATGGGGTATTACTGAGGTTTAACTCACCGACTTGAAACGACTTGTCCAATCTAAGTCAAGTTGGGTTGATTTGTAGGGTAGTAAGGGGGGCAATTCGTGGTGCTGAGCCGGATTGGACTCTACAAACTCCAAATCAACTTGGATGAGTCACATGAGACTTAAATGAGTTGGCAATAATGCCAAGATTTTGAATTTGACAGGCCAAGCTTCTTCAAAATATTGATTTTGCTCTGCCCTTGGCCGCAATTGCCAGCCCTACCACCATCTATCACTGTTAATGAAACTCAAGAGTTGTTTAAACCCCCCCCCCCCCCCCCCCCCCCCCCCCCCCCCCCCCCCTCTCCCTCTCTTGTTGCAGGCACCACAGTGATGGACTGGGTCCCAGTTTGGTTAGCTTACATTGTAGGGGAGTAATAGCTGCCACGGTCCAATAATCTTCATATGCACAACTATACCCTTAAACAAGGGTGGCCCGTCCGGACTCCACCCACGACCTAAGACTTCTTGCAAAGCTCCACCATTAACACCATTTAAGTAATCACATTATTGTTGAACCCTACTTATTTATATAAGGCATGTAGGCATTTTAGCTTAGGAAAAGGACAGATTAAGCCAGACCCATTTCATTATGATAGGCCATGCCCATGCCTACACCAAACAAACTCAACTGAGCCCGTCTTTTAAAAGGGTCAGGACAATTTGCACAGTACTGTTTGGGTTTTCAGTTTCTGCAAGTGGATTAGCACTCATCGGACCTCACCCTAGATGGACCATCCACCAACGACCACTTAAGCCAGAAAATCCCAGCTGCATATTGCTTGACCTTTCTTTTATAAATTGAGTGTGAACTGCCACCATATTTCTTTCTTAATGTCTACTTGTTTCACTTTACACCTGTTGAATAGTTAAATTCTCCCATATTAGAGAATTTTTCGGTGCATGGGCCCATAATATCAAAAGTTGGATTTTCGATCACTGTATCACAGCCCTGCTCGTACAAACTGAAAACCTGAGCATTCTGAATATTTGATGTTGTAAAATATTTGACAGGAAGATCACATGGGACTGCGTTCATGTTTCTGTGAAACTCTGCCACTGCCCCAATTTGGGTATTAGATTCATGTAGCTGGAAATCCCAATGATATAGCACTTGTCTGGCTTTGTGAATTCACATGCATCCAAAGAGGACCCAGCCCAAATGCGGCAAAGCCTACAGGATCGTGCACATTAGGTGGGTCACAAGGGTGGAAAGAAATGAATGCTTGAAGCATAACAGACCTTGTACTGCATTTAAGTACATTTTGTAAGTACCTATAAGTTCATCTGAAGTACATTGTATCAAGCCACATGTTCTGACAGACTATCAATTAACCCCCACAAGCCTGGTCCGGCGGGATTTGGCTGGCACGATGAGCAGTGATGTGGATGGACTGACCCAAAGTTCACCCTGAATAATAACCCCGGCACGTTTTCAAATGAACGAGGACCCTTGGAGGGTACTGACCAAAAGGATTGGGGTCGCCCCATCTACAATGGGGGGCCATCAGTTCAACGATATGGATCACGGCCCCATTCGTATGGAACTGGGTGTTTCAACAAACAGTGCGTTGGCGTAGGGCGCTATGTTCACTCCATCAAAGGTTACTTGCTCCAATCATCCATGTTGAGAAATTGCAGATGCCGAACATATACCCAAAACCACATTTAAAAAAGAAAGGAAATGAAAAAAAAAAAAAAAACCAACAATCTAATTTTATAAAAGAATGCAACAACAAGTTCCAACTACCAAGATACCGATATCAGTAGCAGTGCATGAACAACAAAAGGAATTGTAAAAGAAAGAAAGAGATGGTATCAAGAGAGGAAGGCAAGAATGAGGGAGGAAGAATAGAGAAAACATGCATATGATACAATGAATATTAGAAACCCAAACATCTCTCAATATTCTATTTCAATGAATGAGATATGTGAGAACGAGGGCAGCCAACATCAGCACATACGCTATCCCTTGATCTATCGCTACCCCTGCATCAAATTTTTTTAAAAAATAAAAAAGAAAAAAAAAAAACCTATGTCATCAAACAAATTACATCAAATTGGCAATCCAAACAAATAAAATCTTAAAAACCAGAGGCTTTGGAAAAAAAAAAAAAAAAACGAACCGTCGCTTGCAGGGGCAGGAGCAGGGCTGCTGCTGCTCTGAGCATTTATGGCTACAACGAGAGCCAAAATCGTCATTACTGTAAATGAAACTCTCATCAACTCCATTGCAAAACCCTAACCCTATTCCCCAATATTTTTTCTCTCTTGCTCTCTGTTTCCACCTCTCTCTCGAGTCTGCTTAAAACGAGAGCGGGCCTCAAAAACACGAATCTGAAAACTGCCAGACTGGCTGACAACTGTTATTGTTGTATATGGGCCGGTCGCTAGTGATTCCGCCTATTAGCTTTCGACGCGTGGACGGATGGGTTGCAACGCACGTTCTATGGCATTATTGGGATGGTAGGAGTTACATCTCACACGTTGAGTGAAATGATTGGCTGCCGGGATATTCTCGTTCCCTCTCTTGGTGTTTGAAATTCGAAATGTTTCCGAGAGAATCTTTGGACAGTTGTAAAGTGTTTTGATACTCTTGACAGCGTATGGTGTATGATACACAGGGGCTCGCATTCTTAAACGTAACATGTATGGAAAGCTAGCTAGACGAGCTGTAATGTTAACTAAAAAACAGTAATTTAATGATTGTAAGATATCTGATTTATTAAGATATTTTTGTTTAATTAAAACCAATGATCATTTCTCGTTCACTGTCTTTAGATATAAGGCTAATCTACCAGTTAAGGCATCGCTTCAACATGTTTATTCTTTTCTGAACGAAGTCGGATTACGTACTGAGTTACTCAGTACGCTTTTATCGTACTGAGTAAACTCAGTTGGGCCCACTGTGTGAATGTATGTGGTTTATCCACACCCACTGTCTGGAGGGTTTAACTTTAGCTATAAATATGCCACGCGTTTCATATTTGAGCGCTTGCATATCATCCATCACGCTATGCCAGAGTATCAACGTTTTTCTCACGTATTGATAGTTGGAGCGGCCACTGGCTTGTCTTGTATTGATCGTTGGAGGGGGGCTCTGGCTCAGGCCCATAGATATGTCCGTGACAAATCCACTCCGTCCATCAGTTTCTCAAGATCACAATAGTCCAAAAATCAGGTGGGCCACACCACACGAAACAGTAAGAGCAGAAATGTACACCATTGAAACCTGCCTAGACCCGATATCCAAACCGTTCATAGGGCCATTGCCTCTCGGATAAACAGTAAGTATAAGTATAATTCTGATACAAAACTTCTGTGGCCCCCACAGTTTCCAATGGAAGCCGTTTAATCCTGGCGCGGATTACCCGGTAACACCTCAGTGGGTGTGGTGTTACCTTACCGTGAGGGCTACTTTGATGATATGCTGTATATCCACTCTGTCCATTCGTTTTTCCATCCCTTAGGACGCTGTCCCAAACATTAAGCACATCCAAATCTCAGGTGGACCACACCACAGGAAACAGTGATAATTGAACGCTCACCATTAAAAACTTCCCAAAGCCCACCGTAAGCAGATCCGTAATATTTAACTGTCGTCCAACCCGTTGATAATGTCAAACAGAACTGGATGAAGGGAAATACAAAGATTAGCTTGATCCAAAACTTTTATGGCCTAAAAAAAGCTTTTAATGGTCATTCACCACTTTTTCCTATCGTGTGGTGCACCCGAGATTTGGATCTGCTCAACCTTTGGAATAACGTCCTTAAACGAGCTCAAAAAAACAGATGGGCAGTGGATATGAAACAAATTCATCAAGGTGGTAACAACTACTAAGCTGTTACCCATGTAACCGGTAATCCGCTCCCGTTCAATCCCCACCGTTTCGTGTGGTGTGGCCCACTCGAGTTCTGGATCTGCCTGATTTTTGGACTCTTGTCCTATAAACGGATGGACAGAGTGGATTTGTCACAGGCATCCCTGTTGGCCCCACGTAGCTTCCCACGACCAGAGGAACTTCTGTGTCCAGGGGGCACAGGCAAGTCGCGTCCCGAGCGGGATGCGTAACAAGTGAGTAGAACAGGGTGAAGTCCGGCTCGCCTGACAAAGTGACGTAGCTTCATGATGAGTTAGATTCCTTGCATGTAGGGCTAATATTTTGATGATCTAAACCGTTCAAATGATGGGCCTCACCATGGATGGATAATTCCCTCGAATCCTCCAATATTAAAATATTTTAACGGTAATAATTAGTCTTTGTTCAGATGAATGTGGATCCTTGCCATGCTTTGTAAACTCGACCACATATTTTTAGGCCACAAAATGAAAGTGCTGAGATCTGAAGATCCCCGCGGGTCCCATCCATGGCCAGTCCAAATCATGAGCCCCACATGCACTGAATCGGAGTATTTATTTGCTGGTATGCCACTCATGTAAGAGATGCAATACTTCAAGGGCGCCACATTAAATAGTTCTCGCTAAAAAAATTAAAAACAGGGTCATTTCACTCCTCATGTAGGCCACGATGTACAAAACTTGGGCAGGCACAGCTAGAAAATGGCCCAAGATTGATGAAGCATGGTTAGAGATATGATGAGTTTGGCCCACGAGCCATTTTCATTTTAACCATCCATTTGATGTCCCCATGAAACGGATAGAATAAGTTTATCAATGGGACTTTGGCCTAAACACCCATCCATGACCGGAACTACATTTGAGAGTATACATGACACACATTCTAGGACTTTGGGACAAATGGAAATTAGAGAAATGTCATGTGTGCTCACTTCTAATGTGGAAACACGTCCAGGCATTATGGGCCGGAGACCAAAAGCAATCTTTGCCAACGGAATAACCACACCTACTTTTGTTTTAAGAGACTGGCATTTGCCGAATTTTTCTCCACTAACTTCTAAGTAAACACTCACACGTGGCAAAATGTGCAACATCTGAACCAATCATCAGGTACTCTCAACTATGGATAGGAAAAAAAAAATCATACGTATCGGTCAACAACAACGATTGCATTGGGGACTTTTGGGGAAAGCAAATGGACAGTTGAGATTGGTGTGAACATTGCCCATCCAGAGTTAGGGCCTACCTGATGATTGGTCCGGATCTCGCACATGTTGGCCACATGTACAGACAACTAAAACTATAAAATTGATACATTGATCCATGCCGACAAAGCTGGATTATATTCAACTGAATCCAAAGGACCCCATGAGGTTGCAAATATATTTCAGGCACTGAAATTGTAGAACCTCATATTAATCGCCCACAAAAGATGAGTCATATTGATCACAATGTCAATTAATTGTTTTGAGTTAACAGCAAGTTGGATCATTGTTTTGTGTTTAAAGCAATTTATCCTTACCCTGCCCAATCCCACTTGCTCCATGGGGACTTTTCTTAGCATCCACTCAAGATCTTTGACATTTAGGGCCCGTTTGGATCGTAAGTTGCTTAAGATAAGTTACTTATGCCACAAGTAACTTATCTTAGTTTCTACTTATAAAGAACATACTTAAACAACCTACTTATCAGCTTCTCCTCTCTTTGGTCTCTCCTGATGCCTTTAGTCCGCAACTTATGAAAAGTAGAAAGCTAAAAAAATTAACTGAAGTGATTAAGTACTTAAAGTAAAACAGTTGCTTATAACTAATCATAAACCAAACTTACTTATCTGAAATAAGTCACTTATCTACCGCTGTAAGTAGAAAAAGTAGCTTATTTTATGGCATCCAAATGAGCCCTTGATATGCTATGTTTCTCTAAACAGTGATCAACGACGAATCTCAAGTGAAACAGAGAAGTGCACTGTCATTTCTCACATGGTTAATGTGTGCAAGAATCAAGCTGCTCAGGAAGAGGGCTCCATGGCATAGATAATCAAGCTGGCCATCTTTGTACAACATGAATGGCTGTTCATGTAACCAATGGTCCGAATTCAATGTGCAAATATCTGATGATCTGGTCAGCTTGATTTTTTTGGGGAATAAGCATCTAACTGGTGGGAATTGGGATCCTCTTGATTAGAGGTTTGGATCTCAGACATGGGAGAGAAAAGTGGCAGAAAAGTGTACTGCTTGAGTTCACTTCAGCATTCCTCTTTACAGACGCATCACTAACCAAGCATGGGAAGATGAATATTACAAAAGAATTTTACCGACAATCAGTTGCATGGGTGATCACAAGCAACATTCCCTCATATTTCTGAAACATCTAGAGTATCAAATTATCAGATAACCTTTTGTTGAGACTGCCAGCAACTGATGAGCAATCAACTTGAAGAAAACAGGTGATCACTCCAAATAATCCAAACCATCTGTTATTCCTACCTGCATTATAATAAATATATAGCAGTTACAATCCACAAAGTGATTCTCCTAAAAATACAAGAATGCATGTTGTAGGAGAGTCTAGACGCACAGGCAACATCACATTTCCCATCATTTTCTCAAGTAGCAGTGACTCAATCCAGTGTACACATGGGGAATAGATGCATGGAAATCCAGAGCTTCCAAACCATGGAATCCCTTGGTGGATGGAGCATGGCCCAAAAGTCAAACCAATCGGGTAATCTTAACCATCCGATTTTGCCCATTGAATTTTGAAAGCAGACCAATTTTTTAGCAGTCAATTTTTCATGGACGTTGGACGGTTTCAGCCTATTCTCCTTCCACGATTTCAATCGTCCAGATTGAGGTGGTTCTATGCCACATGTACACTGAGTGAGCCACCAGCATTAAAAAAGGTGGTTAACACCCGTCTGGTTCTAGTTTGGAAAGCTGGCCATACTATGGTGTAGCATTCTGGAGGGATGCTACAGTTACAGATGGCATTGTCATTGTCATTGATATTGCCCTTTGTCATCAGGTAATTTTCTGACTAAATGATGTGCCATGAGCCTAGATCCAATACAAAGTTTTGTACTTAAGCTTGGCATACAAAGTGATTCTAAGTACATTGGAGTAAATGTATTGAAGCACTTAAGATGCAGGTAGACACACTTAGAAGAACTTACGTACACAACATACAAAGCCTTGTATTGGATCCAATCAGTGCTCGAAATATCAGTATCACTATAAGTTTCGTTGGCCAGGTATACAGAAACAATATCAATGTCGCCAATAATATCGCCAGTAACCAGAAATGCGGGGAAACACAGGGAAAACAGTGGATTTTTTCAGTAAAACTTCAAAAGACGCTAAAATACACATATTTGCATATTTAGGAATTAAAAACTTGCAAAACAGAATGCATATATAATAAGTTCCATTTAATGGGAGCCTAAAAGCATGCACTATCATAAGAAATCAGTCCAACCATCCTGTCAATCCCAACCATCCATCGATATTTCAGAATATCAACAACACAAGATATTTTGCCGAGAAATTGTCGATACTTGGAAAGGAAACAAAAGGCTATAGTCTCGATATCGCCCATGTTACGCTAATGATAATATTGTAACATTTTTTATATTATTGTTGACAATTTCAACATTGCATACAACCGTGCACTCATAAAAAAATGAAAAAAAAATTAAATGTTTAAAAAAATAATAATAATAATAAACAAATTTTTAGTGATATTGATACATTGGTGATATTATTGAAATATCGCCGATAAACTGGCGATAAAAGCGACACCTGGAATTTACACAATTGAAAATGTTGGCGATATAAGCGACACCAGGAATTTACACAGTCCAAATATTAGTGATACATTAGCAACACATCGCCAATACCTGGAATTTTTTATACTACCATTGTTATCAATATCGCTATTAGTGTTATTGATATCGCCAAGCTAGAGATACGGATAATATTGGGGATATTTCGATATCATATCGGCGATACTCGAACAATGGATCCAGACTCATGTGCCATTGCATTATTTTAAATGACAGAAATAAGAGATCACAAAATTTCATTACATGCATCGAAGTCTAACATGTGCCTGCAGTTACTGAAAATGGAAATGTTATTTCAGACGAAACCAAATGAGGGATGAGGCCCCGACATGCATAGTACATGGTTATTAAATTACTACACACAAGTATCCAATAAGGGGTGACTGATGCAAGTGCGTAGATATTTGAAACAAATACCTAGAACAAAATGAAAGCCAACGACATTTAGTTGGGATATGGCTTGTATGATGATGACCTAGCCACCTAGGTCCAAATGAAGTGCCCTACCTAAAATAGGACTCTGTCGTAACTTCAAAGCCATAGGTAAGTGGTGGAAGCTTCAAAATAACAAGTATGAAGCCCACAGGAACATGGAGCCATGCCTATCCACAGGCAAGCACACAGGTTTGTGGGTCAGACTATTTAGATCTTCTGGCCTATCAGGGCATTTCACTCTGGTAGACCACAACATTAATTGGCATGCTTGCTTGCATGGGTACAGGCAGGTGTCAGCTTAGCAAACTTCAGCAAGTACAGTATTTATAGATATCTATCAAGAAAAACAAAGCATATCACCTCCTGGTACATGTGTTCAAGCTGCTCTTTGGCCTCGGGGAAATTACTTGAGCACCAATGTTGAACTGTGAAGATGTTGTCTGTGGGATAATTTCTTGGTAATCAGTTGAGGAAACATGAAAGACTGGAGATTCATTAAAAGGAGAAAAGAAAAGGAGAAAATGTGATGTCAAAAGGAGACCTGTCCATCTATTTGCTGCAGAGTGAGCAATCTCAATCGCATTTTCTGCCATGCAGATAAAAGATCAGAATTCCAGGATAAAAAAAGCTTTGGATGAGCAGCATAAATTCTCAACATGAAGATGTACAAAATGTATAAATGAGGTGTGATTCTAGATGCGAAGATGAACAGTCTAACTTGATTTCGATCTAATGAAACAATTGATCTGGCCCCAAACAAGAGCCAAACAAGGTTCCAATAACCACTGCTAAGGCTGGTTGTGGAAGTTGCATTTTGAATCCTACTGTCTGAGAATCATCTGGGCTGTTCATCTGGTGCGCACAAACATATATGTGCTTTGGCCTAAAGTCAGGCCATTCCAGCCATCAAGTGGGCCACATCTACTCTTCAGATGGGGACAGTTAGTCAACTGGGTTCGAGTGTCCATTTTTTGCAGAGGTGTGCCCCACCCGAAGACTGGACTGGACTGGCTTGTTTTGTGGCCATGTCACATACATGGTGGGGTCCACCTCATGAATGGCCAGAATCATGCATGCATGTGTGACAGTGGCAAATGTTGGGAGAGTAGGATCCAAAACACCACTCTCTTGAATCTTGAGTAGTCATCACACTTCTCAGTTCAAATAGATGCAGTGTCATGAAGAAGTAAATGATTAGCCATTCCTTACTCATTGCTTCAAGGGCAGCTGGATCATTGTCTGCATAAAGCCCCAGTTCATCCTATAAAACATGTCACCATCTGATCATATGCTTGCATAATTGTTAATACTTGAATTGCTGATTTCCATTTTGCTGGTAAACATAGGATTTACAAGAATAACCATTACCTTTAGTGTTTTATGCGTCTGTTCTATAGCCTTCAGTTCATCTAAAGCAACCTCTCGCTCATCCTAGAATAAAGAGAAAAAGCTAAATTTAAAAGCTCAAAAGGTCCCTCCAAGGGTATTTCATTTCTAAGAAAGGTCCAAGGAATCCTTTGGCTAATGCTATCCACTTACAGATTCCTCTCTGCCCTTCTTTAAACTATCCCTCTGTTCAAGAAGTTCTGCCAAACGCTTCTTGCTGCTCGCAAGATCAGATTCTAGCTTGCAGTGAGCATTCCTCAACTGTTGGAAATAACAACCAAAGCAGAATAAGATACAGACAGGCCAAGATTTCAGGTGTTTAAGATTGCAAATAATAGAAGCATCAATGTTGTTTATTCAACTTTAAAGCTTACCTGATTTCCAGCACAGCTAGGAAGACTCCAAAAGTATATCTGCACGAGAACAGGGGAAAGCCACATCAAATTACTAAGTAGACAAATCTGAATAAAAACATTGAGAAGAACTGGTGCCTAAGACACTCTTAAGCCTCTTGAGGGCTTTTATGCAGATAGCAGAATGCTTTTGCTTAGGTCAGTCAATACATGCAGCGGCAAAAGAAGTTCCAACTTACAACAGAACAAGCAACAAAAGCCAGAGACATGCCAGAAGTAGGTGGGTGATGCAAGAAGGGTGTTCTTGAATGAATTGGTGCATTTTGAAGGATAGAGAGATTTGAAGTAACTTGCATACATCCCGTTTTGTTAGATAGAAACTGGGATTTCATGATTGAACCATGTAGCATTACTCGCAAGAACTGGGGTTTCCACAAAACATAGGAGCCGCAATTTCTTGGACCAGAAAATGTAGCGGTAATTTACTACTTTACCACAATTACTGTAGAATTGCATAACATGTGAAATTCAGATATACACAAATTTGATCAAGTCATGAAGAAAGCATGTGTTTTCACATATTGAACATTTGCTAGAAAGGAAGGCAATGTTCATGTTTAGTGCTCACAAAAAGTCAATAAGATTTTGAATTTCAAGCTTTCAACCATTTCAAGAAACAGATACTCACAGAACTGCCAATCTTGTCTTTCAAAACAAGGTCATCATCGACCAGACTTTGGACGACATCTTTCACAGACTGAGTGATGACGCCTTTCTTGGGACCCAACTTCTCAAGTTCTCTCAGCTGAAATTAGGAAACATGTGATGCACAAAAGTAAACAATTAACTCTTAGTCATATGTAATAAAGCTATATATTTTGGGTAGGGATTCAAGAACACTCTCAGGCACCGACTCTTGAAGAAAAGGAAGTGAATTTTAAACATGTAAGTCTGAGCCCTTGTCATAATCCACACATAGCATATCGTGTATCAGCCACAATTAAAAGCATTTCACATACTTTGGTAGTAAATCCTAGATCGCGGAATCTAATCCATGCCAGATTGTGCCTTATCTGGATCTCTAAAGCTGTGTGGTTTCATAACCAAAGGGAAAAAAAAAGACCACTTCGTGCTCATCTGCTCTTGTTGTGACTCATGATTCTTGATTCTTGGTGATGAACTATGATTCATTATGGTTTGTGAATTATGATTGTTCATTTTATTTACTTGTGAAATCTATGACTATACATGAGATGTCGAACGAAAAGTAAGGAACGAGTGAAGCATGGGAAATGAACTTGTGAAATTCAAAGTGTTGTAGATTCAGGTATAATTTTACATGTTCAGTTATGTGAGTAGCTCGAACCTTTCACTTTTGCTGTGATGGTTTTAACAACCTTCATTATTTATGGAGTATTTAACTATTTTAAGTTTTTTTTTTCTTATAAAAAGGAGATAGTTTTTAAACAAAAACTCAAATTAGATCAAACTAGGATGGGTACTTGACTGACTTGATTCACCAGAACTGAAACGCAATTTTCATTCCAATAAATTTGAAATTCTGATTGGTATATGAGTTCACACGGGGGCATGCGCGACGGCGCGACTCGCGAGTATCCCCAAAAATTACAAGATATGAAGCGTTTACTCACAAGGAAAAAGTCTTGGGACGCATAAAATATTTGAAGAATCTGTTCACGCTTCTCTTCCAATGAAAGACCTCTCTTCTTTGACTGCACACATGACAAAAGAAATTGTTAAACTAATTTTCGCGCCACACATTCCATCCTTTTACCAGCAAAAGAAATAAATGATAAAAAAAAAAAAAATTTAATAATAAAAAAATGTAGACTTGCAAACACTGGAAGAGTTATCAAAACCATTTAAATCAGTGATCCAGATAAAACACAGATGGATGCATTCCAAGGATTCTTAACCAACATACAGATACATGAACAAGGGTTACAAGTATCATCGGAAACCGATGCGTATTGCCCCATACATACTGGTTTGGACCATGAACGATAGCTGCTCTATTGGCCCAGAATTGTCCGATACAGAGCGATACAGGGTGATACAACCTCATCTGAACGAAATGATGCAGTGAAACTGATATTCAATCCTTCTACGTGAGAGGTATGAGAAGTGGTAGGGGGATTCGGGTGGGGAGAGATCAAAGAGGTGATTGACAGCACATGTATGCATGATCTGGGCCACTCAAAAGTGGGTCTCACTGCAAACCAACAGTCTATATTCAGCTACATGTCCGGTCCACCTGAGAGTGAACCAGCTTGATTTTTCTGCCAGGGTACTTTCAAGGCGGGACAAACCTGATGAGTGGCCTGGATCTCCCACATGTGTGCTGCAGATAGCTACTTCAATCTCTCCACTAGAGGATTAGCCTCAACATTTGCTTGATAGGTATCAAATGATGCTCAATGAAAAGAGATGGCGTTTTTCTTTAAACCCAGGAAAAGAATAAATGGGGCCCACCTATAGGTGACCTAAGCTGTCTACGTGGTGGGTTGCATCACGGAGAGGCCACACGCTCACCCCTGTCGAATGCTCCTGGACATCCGATTCGAAGCCCAGAATGGAAAGTTATATCCAAGGGTCCATATTCAACCAGGAATCCATCTGGCAGTGAGGATCATCCAATGCAGGAGGTTTCTGTCCAGGATGAGGCCCACCATACCAACGGTTTGGATCGCCTACATGTGGGCCCTGCGTGTACAGATTGTTGCTTGATTGGCCGATCAAATCGCTCATTCCAACATTGTAAAAAATTTCCTCAAGGACAAACAGACGTGCATTTTCAGAGAATCCGGATCAAGCAGAGAATCCGGATTCTTTGATCAAACAACATCTGAATCATTAAACCCTAGAAATGACATAATTGGATGCTTGAAACCCTGAGAGAGAGAGAGAGAGAGAGAGAGAGAGAGAGAGAGAGTTACCATGTTGAATTTCGGAAGAAGACTCCAGAGAGGGAAAAGGCAAAGAAGACGAAGGTAAATGGTGTTGTTGGCGGGAGACGCGCGTTCTTTTCGGAGGAGAAAGTTACCAAAATCTGCAGTGTTTTTTAGAATTTACCGCGGAAGCAATAGGCCATTCACGCGGATTGCGTACTGAGTAAATTCTGTGCCGGCCACTGTGATTATGTGTCTTATCCACGCCGTCCATCCATTTTACTAGTACATTTAATTGTATGATCTCAAAGTTGAAGCATTTTCAAATCTCAAATGGGCCACACCAAAGGAAACGGTGAGGATAATAACACCTCCCGTTGAATCCCTCCTAGGGTCCACAGTAATATATGTTTGTCATCCAACCAGGTCATACAGATATAGATGAAGGCAAAAAAAACAAATATCAGCTTGATCCAAAACTTCCTTGGCCTAGAAGTTTCAACGGAAGACGTTCATTTCTCACTGTTTTCTTATAGTGTGACCCAGTTAAGCTGTGATTATGCTTCAATTTTGAGATCATGTCTTAAAATGAGCTACTAAAACGGATGGACAGAGTGGATAAGACAATACATCACGGTGGGTCCTACAGAGTTTGCTCAGAACTCATAGCAAGCAGTGTCCATTCTCCCGTGGCATGCTGGTAGCAAGACGACAAATACCGCGGATATTTTGAAATAAAACACTAAGGCCGTGTTTGGGCAACTGCGTTAATGAATTTTTTATATTAATAATGTATATTAAATTTTAAAAATATTTATTAATTGAAAATAAATAAATATATTTTTATTTTTTGTGAGATTTTTTTAGATTTTTCCCATAATATTCAAAGAAATACCTCAAATTTTTAACATCTCCTGAGGGTGAATCAAGCCCAAAAATTGCCCGGAACGAGATTTTTCATTATAGCTGACATGCGTGAAAATGTGCTCGGACTGTGGCCGATTTAATTTTGCATGGTTTAGACTCGCCTGTTCAAAATTTCATTTTTGCTTAGCCCATACCTGAACCATTGCCATTTGTCAGCCTCACTTGCAGACAGTTTAGGAAAGAAAAACGCCTGGCACCCTCAGACCACTATAAGTTATAGCCTTTCTAATTGAATTTAGCCAGTTGGACCCTTCATTTCATTGATAAAGACTGTTTGATAGGTCCAACACACATTTTGTAGGCTACCATGTAAACATCACACTGATCTGAGAAATATTAACCACTTGATCAATAGTCTTTATTATGGACGGTTAGGATCTTTTACACCAAAATATATCCAATCAATAATTAGATCTATCTATTTATTAGGGGACCACCATAAATTGCTCGTGATTCTTAAAAAAAAAAAAAAAAAAAACAGTTTTGTTAGCTAACCTTAGCTATACCATCCATAGCTTCTTTTTATTTTTATTTTGTTAGCTTGTTAGTACAAGCCACCCCACCGTCAGTTGACACTTCACTGTTAGCCAACCCTACCAGGACCGATACCAAGACCTCAGTGTTCAAACAAGGTATCCATGGCTTGGAGATAGAAGGGCAATAAAAAATAAAGCTAAATCAAAGATGGATTGGATTGGATTATTTGATTGGTGCTATTTTTTTTGTAAGGTAGCTCATGAGATGCTCTCAACAGTCTTGTGGATGATTTAGATTAATTGATTGGACTATTTAAGTGAATCAATATAAGTAAGAGCAGCATAACTTATAGAGCTTTCTAAAGCTGGAGTTTGAATGGCATACTTCTTGAAGACAGGACATTTTTTAGCATAGTCTATCCTAGGTGGTGCGAAGATTATGCTCTCAAATTACCACTTGAAAAGAAAATAGATGTAAGTTTGAGTTGCTGCTAGCTTTATTTTGTATAATCTTTTTAGGTGAGCATAGATTAGATATTTAAAGAACCATAATGACAAGAAAATAACTTTGCGGATGTTTCTAGATTAGATATTTAAAGAACCCTAATGACAAGAAAATAAGTCACTTTTTCTTGCCTGCAATCTTGAACTCTATTAAATAGCTATGAAGATTACAATTCAAAACAATAACCCATTGCATACATATATAAAATGAAAGATACAAATCAAAATTTTAACAAAAATAACACAAGTATAACAAAAACAAATGATCAAGGAATAGAGAGAAGAAAATTCATCAATAGCTACCAATTCCTAGTGATTTTATCGCGGAGAGCTTTGTATCTTCCTTATAAGCTTGATTTTGCACCTTAAATTGTATTGAAGGGTTATCAAAAACCGATTCTCCAGTCCACAAGGATTGAACCCAACTCCTTTATCTCTTCCATGTAATCTCTACTTTAGTTTTCATTAGATTCTCCTTGTTCATGCTTCTCCTGTTGGTACTCTTGAACGAGTTAAGGCACAAAGAAATTTCAAGTTTTAAGAAAATTTCCAAGATCAAATTTAAAAAATATATATATAAAGAGGGTATTTATCGAAAAAATGCATGGCATGGGTGGGATTTGAAAGAATTTTATGAATTTTCAAAATGATAAGTGAGAGTACACCTGGATTAAGAGTCGTCATTAGATAAAAGGATGGGATTGTGTCACTTGCATTAGAACGAGAAAAAAAAAATCAGTTAATCACATTGCGTCTCTAGATTTCAAATTTGGGAGATAAAATGGTCATTTCACTTGCGCATTTCTCAAGAGTATGCAAAGTCGGAGGAGCATTTTGAATTTTTTTAGAAAAAAATCTGTAATAAATACATTACAAACATCCATCTTATGTGGACCGCCATTAATTACCATTCATCACATCGGAATGATTTTAGTATTATTGGGAAACTCATCAAATATACTACGTCATGAATTCAGTCTAAGTTTTCATCATAATCCACACAATTATAAATAAATAAATTAACTTCGTTTGTGGGCCTTACATCTCATAGAAGAATCAATAGTTCACATTAATTTCTATGGCCTGAAAGGGTTCACCCAAAATACTATACATTGAAATCTTTTTAAACCAGAATTCATTATCCTTTATTTTATTTTAGAAAATTCACACAGAATCACGCAAAAATTACTTTAGGCGGACAAACACGATATGTAGGGGTGTACATCGAGTCGAACCGAGTCGAGCTGGCCTCAGCTTGACTTGGCTCGAACACTGGCTGACCTCAGCTCGGCTCGGTCCTCGAGCCTGGCTGGCCAGCTTGGCTCGGTTCGGTTAGCAGCTCGGGCCGAGTTTGAGCCAAGATCGAGCCGAGTTCGCCATTGAGGCATTTCCACAAACACCTAAGCTGCAACTTAAAAAATTCACTGTTTTACAAACAGAGGCAATGGTTTTACTGGTGTTTTATCAAACACCTTCTAAGTAACATAAAACCAAAAAAAAAAAAAAAAACAAAGAGAGAGAAAAAAGTACTTGTTTAATGTACATACCTTGCTTGCCACGGCCAAACCTTCCTTGCCACCAGCCATATTTTGTTGAGTCATTTTATCAAACAATTGGTGAGCAACATCAATGGCAAAGTAACCGAGTCACCAAACTGGTTTGATCCAAGTTCGATTCGAGCTGGATTTGATCTGAGTCGAGTCGAGTCGAGTCGAGCTAGGGCCTGCTCGAACTCATTTTCGAGCTCAAAAAATCAGCTCGACTTGGCTCGAACTCAACTTCGAACCGAGTCGAATCGAGCTTTTTCGAGTCGAGTCGAGTCGAGCGAGCTAATTAACCGAGCTAGCTCGGTTCGTGTACACCCCTAACGATGTGGCTAACACCTTCTATCAGGAAGTTGTACTGAGTAAACTCTGTGGGCCCATCTTGAGTTATGTATTTTAGAGCTCTGGCCTAAAAAGAAGCATATCCAAAGCTCAAGTGGGCCACACCACAGGAAATAGAGCAAATTGAGTGCCTACCATTGAAAAACTATTAGGGGCACAAAAGTTTTCGATCAAGCCGATATGTGTTTTTCCTTTCATCCATGTCTGTGTGATCTTATGAACAAGTTGGATGGCAAATAAACATCACTGTGGGCCCTAGGAAGGTTTCAATGGTGGAAATCATTATTCTCATTGTTTCCTATGGTATGGTCCACTTGAGATTTGGATATGCTTCAATTTTGAGCTCAACCCCTAAAATGAGCTGGAAAAAAGGATGGACGGTGTGGATAAACAACATGCATTCAAGACGGGCCCAACAGAGTTTACTCAGTATGATGAGTTCCTTCTATCCAGCTTTAGTACATTCAAGATGGACTGTCACGCCCCAAAATCTGGGTACATAGTGTGCACCTCAGAAGGGTTTCAGTTCGTAACTCGTACACAAAGTGTACTAACTTAATTCATTGATCAATTTATGTTGGGGAAAACGGCGGAATCACACATAAATAAATTTAGGATAGTAATCTGAAAGTACTAAGCAAATACAAAAGAGAACACGAAGATTTAACGTGGAAAACTCTTTCGGGAAAAAAAACAACAAGACAAAGCGATAGAAATTCACTATGAAAGCAGAAATTATAAAGAGAGAAGACTTACCCGATTCGAAAAACCTCGAATCTCACCCTTTCTCTACTCCTTTGAAACCCTAGAACTATTTAGAAACCCTTGGAATACTTCCCAATCCCGTTTACACCCATATTTATAGCCTATGGGAGAATCCCAAACAAATTTGGAAACAAATTTCGCATATCTGGCGGATCCGCAAAATTCTGCGCAAAACGTTCGATGACATTGAATGTCCTTCGATGTCATTGAAACTTATCCTTCGTGCTGCGCAAAACCAAATTTATAATGCTTTCACTGTCACAATTAACCAGCACGGCTTCCTACTGAAGCCCCAACTGATTTATCATGCCTCTCAACCAAACAACTTCTTTAAACGCTTCTGTCGTTGTCATATACTCTACTTCGATCGTGGAAAGAGTCACTACGGACTGAAGCTTCGACATCCAACTAATTGCTCCACCCGCTAGTACAAACGAGTATCTTGAAGTCGAATTTCTGGAATATACACTATCTGCGTAGTCTGAATCCACATACCCTACTAACTTTGCCTCTGTCTTTTCAAAGGTTAAGACGCAGTCTTTTGTACCTCGAATGTATCGAAGTAGTCAATTCACCGCTTCCTAATGTTGCTTATCGGAGTTTGACATATATCTGCTCACAACACCGACTGCCTGTGAAATATCTGGTCTCGTACAGACCATGACATATATTAAACTGTCAACCGCATTCAAATAAGGCACATGAGATATAACCTATTTTTCCTTATTTGATTTAGGACATTGTTTTGAAGAAAGCTTGAAGTGAGCAGCGTGAGAAACGCTCACTGGCTTTGCCTAGTCTATCCCTTACTTTATCAACACATTTTCAAGGTATTCTGCATGTGATAACCAAAGCTCGCTCCTTTTCCTGTCTATATGAATATCTATGTTAAGAACCCTCTTTGTAGCCCCCAGATCTTTCATCTCGAATGTTCCTGATAACCGAGTCTTCAGTACATTGATTTCAGACATATCATGACTGGTGATCAACATATCATCAACATACAATACTAGGATGATGCATTTGCCACCACTCAGTGTCTTGTAATAGACACGGTGATCGTATTCACTCCAGATAAATTTCTGACTCAACATGAAATAATCAATTTTTTTTATACCACTGCCTACGCAACTGTTTCGAGCCGTACAACGACCTTATTAACCTGTAAACTTTTTTTCTACTCATTTAACTTCGTAGCCCTCTGGTTACTTCATGTAGATCTTGTAGCGACCTGTAAATTTCCGTACATTGGGTCGAGTACCACCTCGACCAGAAATCACGTAGGATTAAATCCTTTAGAAATTTAACGAAGTTAACTAAGTACTAAACACGGTTAGCCATGAAATCCATTGGGATCGCTTTAAATACGATCTGCAAGACCCAAAACTTGCAGAATTAGTGACTCTAGGTTACCCTAAAGTCTAGAGCCAAACTCATTACCCGTCTGCTCTCGGGAATGAAACGAAACTTCGTATTAGATCTAGATCGCACATCGGGAGTCCGATTAACACGAGGCTAAGGAACTAGGACCGCCCACTGGGCTTGACAATCATCTCAAAAATCAGATGATTCCGATGTCCCACGGCCATTCTTTTCGATCCGGAGCGAGGAAGTGTGAAAACACTAATTCCATCCCAAAATAAATATCTGGAATAGTGATCTGGCATCATTCGGTTGCGCGTCAGTATTAAGCAACCTGACCGTCAGAATCAGACCAAATTACACCCTCGGATTAAGAAAATTTTCAGGAACATTTACATGTACTTAGAATTTCTGATCATGGCCCACTGACCGTTGAACTGAAAGTGGTCCGCCACGTGCGATCTGGGAATCCGATCGAGTCGAAAACGTAATCCCACGTAAATCCATAGATGGTGAGCTTAAGTTTGACGTTTGGCTTAAGGAGGGCCACCAGAACCTCCCTTTTGAGCTGGAAAAGTGGCGAAATGCCTATATATGCAATCACCCTTGAACCTGAGTCTATTTTGGGGATGTTTTTTAGCTATAAAAGGGGCTTAGAACAGCCCCTCTCACAGCCATACGAATTTGGGAGAAAAACCCTAGAGAGAAAAGGGAAAAGAGAGAGAAGAGCTTGGATTTGTGGGACCACCTTCCTCCTACTGCTTCCACTCATCACACGGCCTACACCGCCTCATTCCTGGCGATTTTCGGCGGTATCCATCCCGTTTGGAGGTAAGAAACCCTAACCCTAGGTCTGATTTGAGGTAGGATTGTTGTATGTTATGAAAAAGCTAATCGATTCCGCTCTTTAGGCTAGAAAACTCCCGTATACGGAAGCTCCAATACCCTTGCTGATTCGTTGAAATTCCAAGGGCCAAGGTGAGGACTTTAAGTGTATAAGTTACGTTTTTCAATGCTTTCAATGTCAGATAATGATAGATTCATGATCTGCTTATAAATGCACATGTACAAAGTGCTTTCCATTTCCTGTTTCGATTAACGTTGTAGAATATGGAATTTCACATACTCTAGGTATACGTAGAAATACCGTATACGTATTTTTTTTGGAGAAATGTTTGACATGTTTATTTAATGTATGATTATACTATATATGGATAAAATACTAGTTTGGCGAAAGGAATCGCAAAAATACATGTTCATTTGTAAATGTCATGTATGTTGAAATTGTGTATTCTAGAAATACCGCATACGTGCGGATTTTGGAAATACAATTGTAATGATTATTTGCTGTATGATTATGATATACATGGGTAAAATACTCACGTGGCGAAGGGACAGCCCTAACACGAATTTCACTAACATACGTCATGTATGTTGGAATAGTGTATTCTAAGTGTTTGTGTAAATGCTTGTATGAGTAAATGTTATGTATTAGTGCCTTAGATAGGCACTGATATGGGATTCCCGACTCCCTTAGAGACATGTAGGTTTCCCTCCATGCGGTGGTTCGCTAGAACCACTCACTTGTAATGTGTACGTAATTGTATCCCTATGTGGATAGTGCTTTGTCAACATGCTTTACACATGCTTTACTCCATGTTTTACTTCATGCTTTATAACATGCCTGCTAACATGCTTGTATTGTTTGTTTATCATGCTTTACTCCACATGCTATTGATGAGAATTGTTTGAGTTTGGGACTATGCCTATAGTCCAAACATTCGGTACCAGACTTGCGATTGTGGCTGAGATTTATGTCGCCACAAAGGACGTGTCTGGCGAACCCGAGTCGTACTTCGGTTGGGGATAGTGGTTGGCCACACGGAGTGCTTTTGCGCTCCATATCGCCCAACTTGTGGTGCGCTCGAGCTAGTCAGGCTCGTCAAGTAAACCGAAATGTACTTATATGTTCACCATGTTTGGTCGCAACTGCTTGAACCTAGGGTACCAAACTTACCAGTGGTCATCCCGTTTAACCATGGTACCTAGATCCGCTAAGTCGCATCAGCCGGGCATGGTGGTATGGGACACCGTGGTCGAGCTGTCGGCCTACGCTGGGGCCTTGTGCCTCCTCGTAGTGACCATTGCGCAACCAAACTCGTGAGCCGAATATGGTGGTATGAGACACTGTATTCGAGCTGTCGATACTTACGGCGAGAGCCGAGTACGGTGAGACCTGTGCTCGTGCTGACGGGCGACGAGTCCTCCGTAGTATCATCGAGTACACTCCAAGGGTCTGTGATTGGCCACGAGTCTTTCACAGCAACTAGAGTGTGAGTTGAGCCGAGTACGATGAGACCTGTACTCGAGCTGACGGCTAGTGATTGAGCCGAGTACGGTGAGATCTGTACTCGAGCTGACGGCCAGCAATTGAGCCGCATACGGTGAGATCTGTATCCGCGCTGACGGGTGACGAGCCCTTTGCGATGCCTTCACTACGTTTCTCAAACCATACTATCGTATGAGAATAACTAGGATTGACGACCCTAGAATAGATCATGTTGGAAATGATACAAGGGAGGTACCTTAGTTTCTTAATCCTGCTGGTTGAAATGGACTAATAAAAACTTGGTAATCATGAGCATCATCGCACCGCATGTGCTTTGTAGATGTGGCGCACTGAGGGAGTTGGCATTCGCGAACGTAAGATGATGTCGCTTGAGGGTGGTTTGGCAAGGGCATACAGCATCATGTCATATCATTTTTGCACTTAACAAGAGTAGTTAGAAATGTTTGATTTGTACTGCTTTATCATTACTGCTTGATTGATTTGATAACATGTTAACTTATGCTTTATTGTTCCACTGAGTTAGCTACTCACTCCCACGTTTCGGGACGGTGTTTGCAACACTCACCAGACTCTGTCGCAGGTGTAGATGGCGCCTTGGTTCAGGAGCCGGAGCCTGACTTTGATGAGGATCAGGAGGAGTTCTCCTTTATGCAGTATTCTGACGGCTTTGCTTAGGCCGGCTGCATCACGGGATTTTCAGGGCCTCTCTTGAGGATTGTATTTTGGTTTTTGACTTAAAAACAATACATGTATATTGGTACTCAGTTAGTACTCATACTCTAGAGTTCAGAAAATTTTGTTACTTTACATACTTTGAATATAAAATTTCAGTCTTCCGCTTGCCTTTATACTATTGAACTGGAGTATGAATTACTGTTTTGGTATAATCTCATTCATGTTATTGCGCTAACTCAGACAACATTTAACCAGCATTGTGTATGTTGCATAAGTGATGCGTGGAAACTCGGGAGTTGAGTTCATACTCGACCCCCGATTTCAGAGCGTTACAGATCTGCTCTCCAACTCCCCGTGGAGGAATGCAGTCTTGACATCCATCTGTTCTAACTCGAGATCGTATTGAGCAACCAGTGTCAACACGAATATGATAGATACTCGCTTAACCACCGGCGCAAATATCTCTGTAAAGTCGATTCATTCTCTCTGAGTATACCCTTTTGCTATCAGCCTTGCTTTGTATATATCTTATTTCCTTTTGAGTAACCACTTGCATCTGATTGCTTTTCGGCCCACTAGAAGCTTCACCAGCTCTCATGTGTTGTTTTTGTGCAACGAGTCAATCTCATCGTCCATAGCCACCTTTCACTTTTCTTCATCAGGCTCATGAAGAGCTTCCTGAATAGTAGACGGGTCTCCCTCATCTGTAATGAGGGCATATACAATATTAAAGGCGTCCTTCTATCTTACTGGTAACCTGCAATCATGCGGTGGATTTTTTTCTCACAGGTGGCTCCTTCACTTGCTCTTGTACCTCTGTCTACACATTTGTCTCTGCCTAAGTATCATCTGTGTCAATCTGGACGTCTATAGTCAACCTTTCTGATTTCTCTTACTTCTCTTGATCATTCTTGTGGAATATGGAGCTTTCATCGAATCTAACGTCACGGCTAGTGATGACCTTACGTGTGACCTTGTCGAATAGCATGTAACCTTTAACACCACACCATAGCCAACAAAGATGCACTTTTTGACTTTATGGTTAAACTTATCTATCTCAACTGATGGTACATGAGAGTAAGCCTCATAACCAAATATGTGCAAATTTAAGTAGTCCATTTTATGACTACTCCATACTTTCTTTGGGATTTTACATTCAATTGCCATAGAATGAGACCAGTTTACTAATTAGCAAGCCGTGTTAACGGCCTCAGTCCATAAGTCATTACCCAATGCAACATTACTTAACATACATTGGGCCCTCTCTAAGAGAGTCCGATTCATTCGCTCAACCACACCATTTTGTTCAAGCGTGTGACGCGCTGTGTTGTGCCTAATGATCATTCATCCTTGCAATATTCATTAAACTCCATGAAAGTAAATTCTCTACCATTATCAGTCCTTAAAACCTTTATATTTTTGCCCTGACTGTTTTTCCACCATTGCCTTCCATTGTTTGAATATGGTGAAAACTTTGGATTTATGTTTCATGAAGTAAACCCAAACTTTTTGGGAGTAGTCGTCAATGAATGAAACAAACCATGACGACTCCACAACGAAAACCTCTGGCGATAGCTCCCATATGTCAGAGTGCACATAATCAAGGACTCTCTTACATACATATTTTCCAGTTTTAAAAGATAATCTAGATTATTTACCATATATGTAATGCTCGCATATATCTAAATCAGAATTCTTAAAAGCTAGAATCAAATAACGATCAGATAGTACCTTCACGCCCCGCTCGCTCACGTGGCCCAAACGAGCATGCCACATATGTGCAGATATGGAATCTGCAATAGCCGCTGCCGCTCCACCTGCTGAAGTATTCCTGATCAACCTGTAAAGGTTTCCATGCCTTTGCACTCTCATAACTACGAGTGCCCCTTTTGAAATTTTATGACACCATTAAGACCAATGAAGTTACACCCTATAGCATCGAGTGCACCAAGAGAAATCAGACTTTTCTTCATATCAGGAACATGCCTAACATCAATCAAGGTACACTCCATCCCATCAAACATCTTGATGCTCACCGTACCAATAGATACAGCATTACAAGCATTGTCGTTGCCCATAAAGACCTGTCCACCATTGTATTCTCTATAACTGGCTAACCAACTCCGGCGAGGAGTCATGTGATATGATGCTTCTGTGTCAAGGATCCACTCATCTCTATGATTGTCGTGCAAGTGTCCGATCATGGACACAGACAGAACATCACCTCCACTTGTTTCTTCATCAGATGTGACAACATGGGCCTTCCTGGAAGAAGCCTCTGAGTTTTATTTCTTCGCTTTATGATTTGTACAATCCTTCTTCATGTGTCCAGTCATCCCACAATTTTAGTACTTTAATTTTCATTAGCCCTTGCTCTTTGATTTGGATCTAGGTCTTGAAAATCATTTACCTTGCTCAGTATTCCTACATCTTGTAAACAGTGCATCAGAAGATATCACTATGCCACCGTTTATTTTTCTCATGACCTTCCCTTGAAGGACTGAGATAACGGTGTCTATACTTAGGGTTTTATTTCCGGTGCATAATGAATCCCTGAATGACTTGTGCGATGCCAGAAGAGAATTCAACAACATACATGCCTGATCTTCATCTTTGACCACTTCCTCCATATCCAACGACTTACAAATCAATTTATTAAAATTACTGATGTGGGCCTCCACATCTCTACCCTCTGTCATCTTGAAGATGTACAACTGTAGCTTCAAGTGTAGGCAATTCTCAGTGATTTTTTTTTGCATAAATATCTTCTAACTTTGCGCATAAACCGGCTGCAGTTTTCTCCCTCAAAACATTATAGAGAACCTCATCCGTGAGACACAAACGGATCGAGGATAAGGCCTTCTTATCAAGAGTATTCCAATCGTCATTACTCATAGCGGTTTTTGCTCCTCAAGAGCACCATCCTACCTTGCTTGGTTAAGGAATTGATCATCTTGATCTTCCATAACTCAAAGTTATTTTTACCTAAGTACTTCTCAATGTCATGCCTGTGTTTCCCATTAATGTTAATCCTTCATATTCAAGCATGCGCCCCAACGATTGCTCTGATATCACTTGTTGGAAAAAACGGTAGAATCACACAGATATGAATCTAGGATAACAATCCAAAAATACCAAGCAAACACAATGGAGAACATAGATTTAACATGGAAAACCCTTTCGGAAAAAAGACCACGGCACGAAGCGACAGAAATTCACAATGAAAGCAGAAATTACAAAGAGAGAAGGCTTACCCGATTCGAACAACCTCGAATTTCACCCTTGCTCCACCCCTTTGAAACCCTATAACTATTTAGAAACCCTTGGATTACTTCCCAATCCCGTTTACACCCATATTTATAGCACATGGGAGAATCCCAAATAAAATCAGAAACAAATTTGGCAGATCTGGCGGATCTGCAAAATTCTGCGCAAACCGTTCGATGTCATCGAAACTTATCATTCGATGGCATCGAACTAACACCCAAACTGTCCAGAGACAACCCAATTTTCGTAAAGTCTCGATTGCATCGATCCATGTTCGATGTTATCGAAGGTTCAATCGAACATCCATCGATAACATTGAAAAAAGTGCCCAGATAGGTCAGCGAGCAACTGGAGAAAATTCGAAAATCTTGATAGGATCGAGTACTGTTCGATGTCATCGAAGGTGACATTGAATAGATTGTTGATGGAATCGATAAATCCTGTATCTGACTAGATTTAAGACATCAAATATAACAGTTTAATCAGAGGTGATAATTACATTCAGTCTAAGTTCCATCCCAATTCCAATCACACATACATAACACTTGATACCAATCAACCAAGCATGTATAAATGTTGACGACCATTAAAATAATATAAATCTTAAAAATAATTCATTTATTATATCATCCTACTATAAATATGTTTATTCCATACTCACATTGTTTCAATGAGATAAATCTAAACAATTTCTTAAAATCTCATATTCAATACTAATATGCATTATACGCTAATCAAACTATTCTAGCAAATAAATTAAATCATCAGAAATTGTCTAATGTTGTCACTTCATCTTCAAACAAGAATGACCATATTTTACAAGGGTCATGTTCAGGTGTGGTGGATCCTTTCGGTTCCTGCCCCACATCGTCTGTTAGTGACTCATCTGTATGCTTTTTCCATCAATGGTAAGATGGTCAGGCTTAATAAAATAACCCGGCATGGTTCATAATCATAGTAATTAAAATAATACAAAATACTAAATACAAAAATGTATACGCAATGATATGGATGCATATGGTGTATAATTGAATCAGATGGGATGATCGTCCATCTACTTGGGTTGGAGATCGTCAACCTGCATCCACCCATTGGATAGGCTTCTACCTTCGGTATGCTCGGGCATAACTCGCATCTGGTAACACTCTACCAGGATCGACATTTCTTATAAGGAGGGCCCCTAGGATCAACTATACATTATGTAAATATAATGAAAGATGGATGATATATGAATGCATCATTTTCATAACTGACATAGATGCTTGTCTTGATAACGTACAATTATTATCATTCAAGCAATTTGGTACAAATTAACGTATAATTTACCACATCATACAATATTGAAACAAAACACTCAAATTAGTACATCAATTAATTAAACCATTATAAATAATTTATTTTAATTTTAATGAATCATGAGATACGTTGGGTTACTCACTTGAGTCTGATAGTATAGACTCCACAAGGTAATTAAGTTGGTTTGAATTCCAAAATCCTATTAATTATATCAACAATATTATTATTCATCTAGTTTTATTACATGGTGGGACACACCTTTAACTAACATCCTAGATGACCAACCCTAGATGATCAAATAATTTAAAATTTCATATATAATATGTTAATTAAATTTAATTATCAAATTTTAGATTTCATTTTTAAGATTTTGAAATTAAATGTTAAATGATTAATCGAGGTGGTCCACCGGATGATTGGATCATTCAGTTTCTTGAGGTCTTGACATATTTTGTCACGCCCCAAACCCAGGAACCGGACTCACAAAATTTTCGGTCGCTGAATCCGGTGCTGATAGCCTTCGTAGTACTCTATTCTCAGCTTTTAGCTCCCATGCGCTAGGTTTCGATCCTAAGATCCTACAAGGAGAATTTTCAGGGTAATTTTTTTTTTAATTAAAGGAGCATAACCATAGGTGTACCCAAGTCACAAAACAACATCACCATATATCTACTAATATAATAATTGAGTACAGTGCTAAAAGGAAATACAAGACATAACAAAACTCCAAAAGTTCGCGCACATGCTCCTGCCTCAATGCTGCTACGGTCTAGCATAACCTGCACGTAACGAATGCGCATAAGCTTACTATGAAGCTTAGAGAGTGTGTGCGTATGTGCGCAATGCATGTGCCAAGCATACAAATATCAAAGTAAGCGAAAAGATAGAGGCCAAACTGATAAGTCCATAAATACCATCAGCCCTATTCAGCTATGCAATGCAAAGACATATTGGGCCAAATGTCATATGTTAAGAATGTAATGCAATATACAAATCCTGACAAGTCCATAAATACCATCAGCCTTATCCAGGATATGCGATGCAAAGACATAGTAAGCCAAATATCATATGCTGATGATGCAATGCGATATACAAATCCTGACAAGTCCATAAATACCATCAGTCATATCCAGGCTATGTGACGCAAAAGGAATGACAAAGCTGGTGTGTGTAGTCGGGAAGATAGTACGTGGTATTATAAGTTGTGGGGTTCATCACAATGGACTTCTATCCAAACCAGTCTCATACCTGATTTAGATAGCTAGACTCAATGTGGTAAACTCCTGATCTCAGGTTAGTCGCGTACCTAACCGAAATCATGACCATTGCGAAGGTTCACATAAGGATTTAGTTGCGCACTACCAGCCTGAGTGGATAGTGAATGAATGAATGAATGAATCAAATATTGAACATGCAACTCCTACTCAGTAAGTTCACATTTCAGTACAGTTATCATCACTGGAATCATCGGGGTCTAGTACACTCTGACACTGGCGTGCCACCCCATCGCACGCATGACACAGCAAGTGGAAGATACCTCACTATCCGCTTCATTACTGGTACGTCAATCTCCACCCGGCTCGCCAATAACGGACCCATTTCACGAGCTGGTCAGACTCAACCTAGCATATAGCCCCTTCACCCGAGCGGGTAAGGTCACAACCCCTTCCAACCAACCACGACACAGTAGGAGACGCGACCTACTGATATTTGGCAGTCGGGTGCTCATGTTATCCACTCGGTCTCGACGTTGGAGCATCTTGTTGGCGCACAGGTTTTAAGGACTTTCACCCAGGGACATCCTAAGTGCCCAGTAAACGTAACCAGATTTTCGATGTTCATACTCAAGCTTCCCACCATGATAATCCTGTGGTACCCACAACCCTGACGTCGCTAGGGTGGGATGCAAATGCATTGTGCAATGCGTGAATGTATGATTCCATCATTCGAGTCATGCAGCCATGTCCTGCAAGTCATGCATACATGCAAGGTGACCTTATCTCATACAGGTTCTCTAAAATGCCCTAAGCCATAGGGACATTAACTTTGTTGAACATAGGCAAGCCAAAACCATGAATGAGCCATCATCCATATCATGCACACGTGATGCGAATGAGATTTGATAACATACAATCATAACCACTATGCATGAGGTGTGTAATACCATATCAAATATAAAATGAGGCTAAATCAATATAACGAAATGTTACGTTGAATATAAAAGCAATGCTACATCTAATATAAAATAAGTGCCACATCGATATAAAGAAAGCACCATATCAACATGAAGGAAGTGTTATAACAATCATAAGCGTAAACATTGCACAAATCACTAAGGTACGTAATACTACATAAATTATCAAGGAAGTATTGTACTAACACACATGTAAAATATCGCACCACATGAAAATTCATCATTCATATCAGGTATAACCTACTTGGAAACCAAGTTTATCGAGGCCAATAGGGCTATACTTAAGTGGTCTTTCAAGCTAATGAGCCCACTTGACAAGCTACACAAGCAGCCCAAAAATACTGTTATTAGCATCCAATCAGGGCATCTATCATAGGGTCCACAAACAATCACAATAGGCCCGGACGGACATCAAAGGGGGCCCTACAACCATCCCCAAGTAAGGGGCCAAGAGGCTGGTCTAAAAGTAACCAAGCTAGCATGGGCTAAAGATATACTTAACATAGGCAAAGAGTGAGGCTCTAACGGTAGGTCCCCACACATCTCAAGAGTAGGTCTCATGGTAGAAAATGCATGGCTACAATACACATATCAAGGAGGGCCCATGGCCGAGTTAGACGACGAACAAACATCATAGCGAGCCCCATGGTGCATATAAGGTGGCGTCAATGGTGGACTTCCCAACAGCACTATCTCTAGTGGTACAACCCACTCGATCATAAGATCCACTTAAATACTGGGACCATGCAGTAAAATGAGATGTCAAAATAGATGGACGGCTGAATATAAATACATAATCAAGGTGAGGCTCCACAGCATTTCCCACACGCTGACCAGAAAGGTGCGCCACCTGCCAGCGTGGCCAAACACAGAAATCATGGTGGACCTCGCAAGGGCGGCATGGATAAGACATGTACATCGATGGACGGTTGAATAAAACATAAACATCATGGCGTGGTCCACAGACGGCCAATTGGAAGGCGAATAAACATCACGGCCAACTTTAAGAAGGTTTTTAACGGTGGTTGCTCCCCACTAATTCCAGCAATGTGGCTCATCTGAAATTCGGTCTGCTGCATATACCTGGGCTGGAAAAATGGATGGGTGAGATAGGTTTTGCTCACGTGCATCAGGTCGGCCCCACTGACCAGCGGGCCTAGACAAAGTGAACTGGAAAGAAAAAGGATGGATGGGCCTATTGAAATAAAACATATACATCACAGTAGACCCTACAGCCAGCAAGTGCACGGTGGGCGTACCTCACTGTTTTAAGGATTGGGGCCACCACAGCTTTGGGTCAAGTTCATATTCATGATTTCCTAAAACTGAGGTCTGTGTGATCTAAACAACAGGTTGAATGGCGGATAAACAACACGGTGGGCCCATAAATGTTTCCAACGGTAGGTGTCATTATCCTATTGTTTCCTATGGCATGGTCCACCTGAGATTCAGATCTGATTCATTTTATTATTATTATTATTATTTTTGGGTTCAAGCATCAGGAATGCGTGACAAATAAGATTACAGCGAAACCCACGGTGGGGCCCACCTAAGATTTAGATCTGCCTCTAGTATCAGGTGGAGGGACTGGGCTGACATCACAGTGGCCCTGATCTGACCATAGAAGGACAGTGTAGATGTGAGACACGTACATCATAGTGGGTCCCACCCACTGAATGGGCCATGTGAATGAAAGGCACATATGCCCAGTGGGTCCCACCCACTAGACAGACAACAGTGATGCAAGGTACATACAACACGGTGGGCCTTAGGAAGTTACAATTGTAGGTGTTCAATTCTCAATGTTTTGTTTGTCATGGTCTACATGAAAGCGGTCCCCACGCCCTAAAATGATCCGACAAGATGAATGGACAGTGTGGATACATGCATACATCAAGATGGGACCCTACAGTGGGCCCCGCCCCACAGCGTGGGAGAACACTCTGGATAGCATTGTTGTCTAACGGTGTGCTCCACATGAGATTTGAGTCTGCTGGGTTTTAGAATTTAGACTGCCCATGGCCCATACTAGTGGCTAAAATTGGTGGGCCACCTGGTCATGACCCATACACCATCAATGAAGTCCGCGGTGGGTCTCACAGCCCTCAGGTTGGGCGGCAAATAAAATCACAGTGGGCCTGGAAAGTTTCAAAAGCACTATCATCGTCACCGCTGTTGCTATGGTGCGGCCCACGTGAACTCTGGATCTGGATGATTTTTTTGCTTTCTGGGCTGAAAATAATATGGCAAGATGAATGAGCCGCGTGGATGAAACATATTCATCAGGGTGGGCCCCACGAGGTAGGCCACCGTTGGGCAGCATACAAACGCATACTGCCAACAACGTGATCCACGTGGGTGGCCTCCAAAAGTTTGGAATAATCCGCTACCTGTGTTTTATCTTCACTCATGTCAGTGACCTGTGAACATGATAGGTGGGGAATAAACCTCCTGATGGAGCCCTAGGAAGGTTTCAACCGTGGACATCATTGTCTCTACTGTTTTCTGTAGTGTGGTCCATCTGAGATTTGGGTCTATCTCATTCTTGGGTTCAAGGCCTAAAATGATCTGAAGAAATGGATGGATGGTGTGGATTAAACATATACATCATGGTGGGTCCCATCGGTGCCCCCGTCTAACGCCCAATAAGGGCTCGTCAAACTTCTTGATGCTACAACGTCCAGAGGACGTTGTCTGTTTCCAGTGTTTTATCTTCTTCCTTTTTTACTTTTTTTCTTTTTTCCCTTTAAAGTTCGGTTCACGCATGTGGATGATCCACTCCATCCATCTGTTTGGCCATCTCATGATAAGTCCTAAAAGCTTTGGATCAATCTAATCTCTGTATTTTTCCATCACCCAGAGATCTGTATGATCTAATTAACAAGTTGAATTGAAAATAATATCATGGTGGTCCACGCTGTCTCACAGCCTGGCCCACTTGTTGGCCCCACAATAGTCCACTAAAGTAAGGGAACGAAGGAAAAAGGAAAAGGGAAATAAAGAAAGGTGATCCTGATGAGGGAAATAAAGAAAGGTGATCCTGATGATCGGGTGGGCCCCCACCATTATCAAGCTCTCCATGCAAATCTAAACATACATTAAGGTGAGTCCCCCCCTCGTGGGCCCACGAAATGAAATGCAAACAATGAAAAATGGAGATTATGTCCTCCCTTGCACTCACCTAGAAGAAGGGACGGTTGGATCATCTTGGATCGGTGATCGGATGGCCCACCAAGCTCCTCTTCACCCCTAATCTTTTCTAATAACTCTTTTTTCTATTCTATTACTCTTACTCTCTTGATTTTTTCTAATACTCTCACAAGCTCTTTTTCTTTTCTCTTAATCTCTACCTAGTCTTTCTTTCTTTTATCTCTTTCTCTCTTAATTTCTCTCTAATTTTTCTAATATTTTACTCTCTTTCTTAATCCCTCTCTACTCTTACTAGGAAATGGTAAAAACGAGAGGGAGTTAGAGTATTTTTGTGGTAGAGATTTTAGGATAGTGAGGGAATAAGGGGAAGATGGAAGGGTAAAATGGGGAGAAAAAGAATAAAAGAATTATGGCTAGCATATATAGGTAGGGGTATAGGTTGCATGAGAATGACATGTGTTTATTTGACTAATGGGGAGAGAATGACATGAGTGATGGATGACTTGATTGATGGATGGATTGATAGATTGATGGATTGATTGATTTGACAACACGAGGATTTGTACAAGTGGAGCCCACGTGCATTACGTGGCCCACCTCGAATTGTACCAAAATTGTAACTTCTAATCGAGGGGTCAAAATGGAGCATGCCGCATGGTGTTGGAATCGTAACGCACACGCGGTCGCTAGGGTACAAGTCTCGGGTTACTGCAATATAAGAATAGGGTAACGATAAAAACTCGTAAATTCGGTTCCCCGGAAACATGCCAACATCGAAAACGAAACATATAAAGAGTTAATTAGGGTACGGGTTTTACATATTTTGCCTTTACACATTAGATGAATGGTATGGATCTAACCACATATACATCAATGGCCCATCTCGACATTCTACGCCAAGAGATACCAACACTTGTGCAGGAATCTAACTTTTCTTATTAAACACCTCTAGATCTGACTAATGTGGCCCATTTGATGGTCAGATTGACCTGAGAGTTAGGGCTTTTGTATATTTTGGGATTAGGGATTGTATGATCCGCACAGATCTAATCTGATTCAACCAGATGCATCACAATTAGAAATTTCACATAGAATTTTAGACTTCCATCATCTTTATATCAGATATACCCACAGATCAATGCAATGAACGTGTGGCTGATCCACACAGTTCATTACATAGATCGAATTAAAATTATATTAAATGTCAAAAAAAGTAATGAGAGAATATACAATGACTTACTAAATCTAAGCCCTCTAAGATCTCATTCCTTTCTCCCTTTCTTAGTTGTCGCATGGTGCCATTTTTGTTAATATCTAAGTTGGAGTAGAATTCTTTTTGCGGCACTCTTTATATATATATATATATATATATATATATATATATATATATATATATATATATATATATATATATATATAATTTGAGGATTTGAGATTTGAAAGATACGAGAAGGGCTATGGGTATATATAAGGTAGACAAATTAAATGATAAAAATAAGATAGAAAATAAGATAGGAGATTAGATAGAGATAATATAAAGATAATATTAAATAATAATAATAATAATAATGTTATTATTATTAAAATTTTCATGGGCGTTACATAGACGGTGCCACTGTGGACAAGACAGAGTCCCACGGTGGCACTGTGGGTATCATGGTGCCACCGTAAAAGAAAGGGTATTTTCATCTACAAAGAGTTAATTCATATAGCAGTGGTTTTTTTAGGGAAAGTAAAGGTTTGGTGATTCAGAAAAGTTGGTGAGTAAAAGTTGAGATTTACAATGGGAAAAATCTCAAAAACAATATCAAATTGCCTAATTCTATCAGGCCCACTGTGAATTCATGTGATTTATTTATGCCATCCATCCATTTTTCCATATCATTTTAGGGGTTAGAGCCCAAAATTAAAGAATATCAAAAACTCAAGTAGACCATATCACATGAAACAGTGGAACTATTGATTTCCACCGTTGAAACCTTTCTAAGGCCCACAGTTATATTTATTTGTCATCCAAACTGTTCATAAGATGACAAGAACATGGATGAAGGGAAAACACAAATATCAGCTTGATCTAAAACTTCTGTGGCCTCCGAGAACTTTTCAACGGTATACTTCAATTCACAATGTTTCCGGTGGTGTGGTCCACTTGAGCTTTGGATATGCTTAATATTTGGGTTAAAGCTCTAAATTTATACGTTAAAATGGATGGACTAAGTTGATACAATGCATGAATGACGGTGGCCTTAAGGAGTTTACTCAGCACGGTTGCCCTACGGAGTTTACTAAGCGTACTGAGTTACTCGGTACGCAATCCGCTTCCAAAAAAACTACATAGGGTGTGGGCCCACACCTTGTAACCACCGTTCATAGTATCATTTAAAGATCGAAGCATGACCCAAATTTTGATTTGCTTTTGAAATCATCTTGAATTCGTTCAACACACATTAAATCTAAACCATGGATAATACTCAAGGTCCACAATCTGGGCTCACTTGATAGTGTGGTATCTACGGGTGGGACCATCATATCAATGATCCGAAATATTAAACCATGGGCCCACTTGATAGTGTTGTGTCTACGGGTGGGACCATCATATCAATGATCTGAATCATTAAACCATGGGCCCATCCGTGTGAGCAGAACTGTTTGGCCCAGCCCACAAAGCTTGGACGGCAGGGTGCCCGAAGTGCTCCCGTCCACAAAATCCAACTGAGAAACGAAATAGGATTGCGTACTGAGTTACTCAGTGCGCTTTTATCGTACCGAGTAAACTCAGTTGAGCCTACTATGAATGTATGTAGGTTATCCACGCCGTCCATCCGTTTTTCCAGATCATTTCAGTAGTTGAGTCCAAGATAGAATTATGCCCAAAGCTCAAGTAGACCACACCAAAGGAAACAGTGGGAATAATGGCTTCCACCGTTGAAATATTTCTAGGGCCCACAGTGATATTTATTTGTCATCCAACCTGTTCATAAGATCACACCGACATGATGAATGGAAAATACAAATATCAGCTTGATACAAAACTTCTGTGGGCCCCAAGAAATTTTCAACAGTGGAATTTCAATTCACACCGTTTCCCGTGGTGAGGTCCACTTGGTATTTGGATATATTTTATTTTTAGGCTCAAGCCATCAAATTATCTTTTAAAATGGATGGACGGAGTAGATAAAATATGTAAATCACGGTGGACCCCACAGAGTTTACTCAGTATGCTTAGTCTACTGAGTTACTCAGTACGCAATCCGCTTCCCTGAGAAACAGAATTTAATGACCGAGCTATCCTTATCATAACGTGACAAAGCCACTTTCCATTGTCCACATAGAAGTCTAGACAGTCGATCAGGACCGTCCCACCTATCGATATCTGCCATAGATGGCCCACGGTCCTAAAACCATACTAATAGAACAATATTAGTGATTCCTTTCTCTCTTTCTATGTTTTACCATCCTTTAAAGAAAACCAACTGGATGCTCAGAGCCTCTATTTTGGATGAAGTTTTGCCCATGGGCCATCCATGTTAGGACCCACAAAGTGTATGGTTCGGATCCAATGTTTACTCGCGTGGACAGTAAAATCATGGCTCTATTATGCTAAGATACAGCCACGATCATGGCCTGAACCGTTGTATTCGCCTTTTCATTGGATTGCAATTAACTGGTCCTAAACTCCACAGTCAAGATTAGAGGCCTAGATTAACCAAACGAAGTAAAATCCGCCCTGAACTCCCCAATCAAGACCAAAACGACAAATCTCATCCTCGCCGTTCCTTGGATGCCACATGTGTGAGCTATATGTGCTACTCATGAGGTTGCATGTGCCATAATATAAGTTAGGGGTGTACACTTTCTTTGAATTTGGACTACTGGGCTTCTCCTGTAACCGCTCATTTTCCTTATACGTGATGAGATGAATGGTTCTGATGTAGAGCAGGTCGCAGACATTTTCATGGCGAAGATCGATCAGAAAAGGCCCGGTCGACGATAAAAGTGATCCGGACCGTAGGACCTTAAATCGAGTGTATCTCAGAATCCAGAATAAGTTATCAGGCGTTAACTATATGATTTTGGGTAGAGCGAGCTACTTTAGCCAACCAACCCTACTATATCGGGTTGCGTAAGCCAGATTTGTGAAATACCCCCGGATCGATGGTCGTTTTCCAAATTTAATTCTATTTTGACAATAAATAATAAGTTTTAGTTTGATTATAACTCTTCATCCGTCAAACTTAGGAGTTGCGCCCAATGTGAAAAGAGCTTAGAATAATTAGGAGAACGGTTTGGTGAAGCCAAATACGACACTTAATATTTTTGGCCGAAAACCTTGCAAACTAGTAGATCACAACCGTCTATAAATAGTAAGTTTACTATTTATAGTAAGTTGCAAATTTTAGGAGTTTTAGTTGTAATTTGCTTTTGATTTCTTTCCATTACTTGGTATCCATATTTAAAGGGTTGTGAACTCGTTTATTTGATTCATTAATCAATTTCGAATTTTATAGAATTTATTTTCTATTTTGCTTGCTTTCTTTATCGTTGATTCAAGAAACCTCTATGAGGAGTCCAGAGAAATTCCGTAGATTCGGAATAGTTATCCTCTTGAGGAAGACAGTGCTCAACCTTATCAAGTTTATCCTTACGTCAGGTTTAGATTCTTATCATGAGGGACCTGGAATGCGTACTGAGGAAACTCTGTGGCCCCATGATGTATGTGTTTTATCCACACCGTCCATCCGTTTTATCAACTCATTTTAGGTCATGTTCCCAAAATTGAAGCATATCCGAAGCTTAAGTGGGTTACACCACAGGAAATAGTGGGGATAATGACACTTACCGTTGAAACCTTTTTAGGGCCCACAATGATGGAAATTTGTCATACAACCTATTTATAAGATCACACAGACATGGATGGAGGAAAACACAAATATTAACTTGATCCAAAACTTTTGTGCCATAGGAAGTGTTCAACCGCATGGGTTCAATTCTCACTGTTTTCTGGTGTGGCCCAACAACCTTTAATTAGGAAGAGATGGAGGCTCTTTGGTACAAAATCTTTGACGACATTATTTTCTTTGCTTCCATTTATGTAGATAGAGCTTTTCTTATGCTCAGCCCTACATTTTACTCTAAAATATCTCTCAATCAATTACAATTATCAAATCAATTATTTCCTTATTATCTAAGTAAATAAATTTCTTATTGAGTCTGACTCTCTTTCAAACCATGTAAATACCTTAAAAACCTCAAAATCCTAGTCGAGAGCGTTGGAAGTACGTCGGATCAACCATCTATTCAATCACTCGCGCGAGATTGTTTCAAGATGATCAGGCGACTAGTCGGAGGGTGGGGGTTCTTCTTACGACATTAGATTACACTTTGCCTTCCATATGAAAGGACTTTTTGTATGCCGAGCAATTAGAAACAATAATATAAAAAAGGAAATACTCACAATGCCCATAAGGTAAGACTACAAGAAGCTTTTATAAATGAATAACTATTTGTATTGAAAGGAACTAGAGCATAGACTTGAATTACAGCTAGAGATTATCACCACTACTGAGAGATAAAGTTATGATAAAGAAATATAGATTGATTGATTTGTTTAGTTGATGTGAAATGATTTGTTCTATTAATTTTTCCTTCTATTTATAAGCTTCCTTGCTACCTAGATACTCTTCATACACTTTTGTTCTTTGCTACATAGATATTTTTCTAATCATTTATTTCCTCTTGACTACCTTTTATCCCTTGAGCTTTTCGATTGCACCCTATCATCATATGACGTGTACTGTTCAACTTAGCATCAACCGTGCTTTCATAAAAAGTGCTCCAAATATTTTCTAAGATCCTTCCACATGTTATATCTTAATTGTGCAACAATACATTTCATTTCCTGATTGACTATTCCAAGAATGGCCACAATAAGGTACAATAAAATAATGTTGAAATTCAAACTTTACATACTTTACTTTAATCTTCGGTTTCAGATAACAAGTGCATCACCAATCCTACTTTATATTTGTGTGTAGGTTGTTAATGGGCTAGGCTTGAGCCTGGCAAAATCAAAATTTTGAATAAGCCGAGCCCAAACAATTCTAAATCCGAGACAAGCCAACCCAAGCCCAAATCGTTAACAGCCCTATTAGTGCTAATCAATTTTTCATATCCGCTTTCATTTTCTCATCTCCGGTTACTGGATGCAAGAACTAACCATTATTTCTAAGATGCTTAGAGGCATAATGTTTCATTCATGCAATAGCTTAAAATACAGTTAATAGCTTTCTCACTCTTCTATCTTCATAAAACTTCTTCAATTATTTAATATTCTTAATTTTCCCATCTTTAGAAAGCATAGAATTATTTTATATTAACATCACACTTCACTTCTAAAGATTCTAAAACACTTGTCCTATTTCTTATCATCCTAATTTCCTCTTTTCTCATAATGCTCGAAGTGTTGTATGAACTTTCACTTGTACTCTCTTTTGATTCATTGATATAAACTTTGAACTTCTTGATAATTTTTCTCCCCAAAACTCATCTAATTCAAAATTAATTATTGAATAGTTTGTTGGTACTTTTGAAACATTATCTTTCAAGAAAGTTCTTCAAATTTAACCTAAAAATTTAATATTGATAAACCGAAATTTGTACGCTCACCATATTTCTCGAAACCAATAATGATCATTTCAGTTTTCCAAAATTGAAATTATCATTAATCAATCACTCCTTGACATCTCAACCTCATTTTCATAAATAATTTTTCATAGGCAGCAGCCCCAACACACACACACACACACAACCCTAATTCTCCAAATTATGTAATTAACTAGTATTAGCTTCTCCATTGCTGGAGGAGAGAGAGAGAGAGAGAGAGAGAGAGAGAGAGAGAGAGAGAGAGAGAGAGAGAGAGCGAGAGAGAGAGAGAGAGAGAGAGAGAGAGAGAGAGAGAGAGAGAGAGAGGGTTGGACTCATTTATTAGCTCCAATACCAATTGTAGGGTTTGGTACTATATCAACTCTAATACCACTTGTAGGATAGGAAAAACCTCAAAACCTCATGAGGGAAACTCTTTGGATGCAAAATTAAAGCACCCAACATGACTCACTTGATTAAAAGAGCATAAGAGAAAAACTTTAGGCCATGTTTGGAAAACATCTAAAACTAAGTTAATCTCATTTTAATTAATAATAATTATATAATGGAGATCTTACTCTCTTATATATAAACAATACATAAATATTTAAAACTAAAATGAGATGAACTCGTTTTTAATTGCATGGTAGACCAAGCATTAGCATAAAAGAAGAAAAAGAAGAAGTTTAGCTCACACACTCTACTTCTAGAGTGGATCCATAACTGTAAAACTAATTCTCATATCACTTAACTATGAAAATGGAACCACATCAACTAATAACTTACTAGTAAAGTTTGTAATCGATCGGACTTAAACACTAAGTCATGCTAATCCAAACTCAAGTATGACTCTAAAAAAATACTTGAAACTCAAGTTTAGACTCAAATTCTAATATAGCACACGTGTGATGCAGTGGCACGTGCTGTGAGTAGTGAAAATGATCTACTCATCCATGCATATTAATTACCTCTCCCCATATATGGGAGGAATATCACCTTCATGTCATGCCATTAGTATATTTTACTAGCTATACATCTAGACATTAAAAAGAACAAATTGATGGGGCGGCTTTGGGTGGGCCACCTTTATTAAAAGGCCGTCTTCATTTAGAAATCTTAAACCTAGCTTTAAGTTCTTCCAGCAAACCCAAATGAAGGGAGGGAATAAAATTCATTACAAGAAGTCAAGAAGTACATACTCTTGGCCATGTTTGGCTGCCCACAGGAATAAGAAATAAGCTCCAATTGACAAAACGAGTACAAACTAATACAATTGGGTTTTCCCCAAATAAAATACTACTGATGGACCCCACGGCGAGTGGAATATTTGAAGACAAAGGAAACTACAAACAAGTAAAGACGAAGAGAAGGATTCCATAGGTCTCGATTCAAATGGCCCGGAAACCAGGTGACAATGACAACAGCAATGCAGTGGCTACTCTCCACACGTGCTAACGTGGCATTCGCGCTCCAGATACATGCTGTTTATTGGGTGGACCCCACCTTGTATTTTCCTTTGGCCCAAAAAGTGGGCTGTCCAGTCATCAAGTGGGTCACGCATGTACGTTGGACGTTAATAGCTTGCCCCCTTTTCATGCACACATGGCCCACCTGATGACCGGACTCTGCTGATTTTGGGGCCATCAGAGTAATAATGATGCGGAGCTTCGACACATATGCTATACTGGCACGTGTGGGAAAGTAAGTTTCGATATGGGCCCACATTTCTCATGTGACGGGACTGTCTCTTACGTTACATAAAATTCATTAATGCCGCCCAAGCACTCACGGAACCGGATTGCGTCCTGCCCACCTGGACCATAATCCGTCCAAACAGGGGCTCTGTGGGGTCCACAGTGATGAATGGTTTTCATCCATGTTGTCCATCCATCTTTCCAGATCATTTTATGTTATAATTTCAAAATTAAGGAAGATCAAAAGCTCAAGTGGACCACACCATAGGAAGCAGCGGTGATAGTAACACCCACCATTGAAACCTTCCAAGGGGCCACCGTGATTACTTTTTTCATCCAACCTGTTCATAAGGTCATGTAGATCTGGATGTATGGAAAACACAAATATCAGCTTGATACAAAACTTCCGCGGCTCCCAGAACGTTTTTAATGGGAGACGTTCAATTCCCAATGTGTGGTCTATTCGAGCCTTGGATCTGCATCATTTCTAGACTCATAACCTAAAATGATCCCGAAAAAATGGATGTACGGCTTGGATAAAATCCATACATCACTTTGGACCCCATAGAGCCCCACCTGGATGAATTATCGTCCAGGCAGGGGAAGGACGCAATCCACTTCCAGACTCACATAGCGACAAATTTCTTTCCACGTAATTTCAAGTTTGATATTATTTATGGTTAATTTTTTCGTGAAAATGATCTATACCTGGTAACTTGGCATGTTAGATGGTTGGTAGTTGTGGATTTAAAATTGAAATCTAAGATTGTTTTTTAAGATTTACTCCTTTGGATTTTCAGCGGATTTCTAATCCGATAGGATTAAAAAACTTCATAAACGCCACCTTTTTTGGTTCTTCAGGTAGATTAATTTTATTTTAAAAAATTCATTCTTCTTCCAGTATCATAACTGCTGCTTTTTCTTCTTTATGAAATGGCCTTTTTGAATATCCAAATTTCCAAACACTAATTGAATTCCACAATATTGAAAAATCCATGTTGCCAAGCACAACTAATAGAATAAAGATCTCTGGAAAATCCTGAATTTAAAATCTTAACATAAAATTCAAAAACCCCCAAGCATTGCAACTCTCTCAAAAGCAAATATTGAAACCTTCCTTTCTAACTCGAGATGCTAATTACTAGGGTTTCTATATCCATTCTCTCCCTCTCTTGATTCATTTTCCCCCTCGTTTTAATGATTTAATCAACGGATCTGTTCCTTCTTATTCTAGTGGTGAAAATCGGAGGAACTATAGGAGCTCTTCCTACGAAGCCAATTTGTATTGGGCTTGGGCTTGGGCTGGGCCCTCTATGCTAGGCTCATGTTGTGCTTGGGCTGTCCCGGCTTTGAACCTAAGTTCTCCCCTACTCTGTTCGCAAAGTAAGCCATGAGGATGGATGATCAGAACCGTTTAAATTTCAGGTTCCTCTGTCATTAGGCCGTGGACAAAGTATGAGACGCCAAAATGATCCTAGCCGTCCCATCTATGGGCATAAAATCATAGAATTTTCAACGGTTCACAGTGGATCTCATTTTTTGAATCGTTAATAAGGCCATCTTTACAGAAAAAGAGGACTGCCGAAGGCCTATCGATGTTGGGCCCCACCTCCTAAAGTGGGTCTTACATTAACTCATGGTCCAACTGGCAGAATGTAGGAACCAGGCCTGACCCGGATCGGGTCCAATTTGGGTTGGGCCGGGGCTATGAGATGTATGGGAAATCTACCAGAAGATCTGAACCCTTCAATATTTGGCTCTTTACTGCAGAATGTGGATCACCGCTGTTTCTCATTATAACTGTTTAAGTATAGCCACCAATCCAACGGTTGGGATCATCCAATCTGGAAGATTTCCGGTGCGTTCCATGCTAATTGTCCGTCCCATCAGATTTGTATAACATATACAGTGCGTTGCGTGCAGCAGCAATTTCAAATTTCAACAGCGTTTCTACTACGAAGGCATGGAGACATAAATTCAACGGTTATAAAATAAAAATGAAGGGAAGAGAATCCTTTTGATACGCTGACAGAGTACAGTCAACCATGCACATGCACTCAGCTATTCACACGTGTCCAATGCGTACCTAAATCCAAACTGTCCAAATAGCAACCCACTGCTCCAAATTAAAAAATGATTGGTGGGTCTTAACCCGTCCAATTAACAGACATTCATTAGTATATTTCCGAATGCTACCTCCCATTTTAACTGTCCAATAGATGCCTACTAATCAGGCAGTCAGTATCATCATTCACCAGATTATTTTATTGTGAAAAATCTACAGTAAGACCATGATTTGGACGGTTAATATTGACTAAGATGTATGACACTTTTACATTTTCCAATTGCATGTGCATGGATTATTGTACTCCACCCAAGTATCTATGTTTTTTCTTCACGGTTGATGTCTGATGATGGGTACGTTTTTTCAGGTTTGAATTGGCCATAACACGCAAATATCGTGACCCCATAGTGTTGAGAAAGGAACAGCTTTGCTGATCAAAGCCACCACATTCATGACAATGTCAATGCAAAATCCAAACCAATCAAAACCATACACATGTCCTATTATCACAAAGATTAATAAAAGAAAAATTAAATTAAAACCACCAATTCAAACTAATCTAAGATCTACTGGTACTTATCTCACCTTTTACATGAAGATTACAAACTATCAACACACCCCCAAGACTACTTAAAAGCATCTAAAACAAGATACCCTTTTCTCATATGTTGTTTGCGGGTGCGTTTGGATGCTCAAACGAATTGAATTGCAATTGTTAGTCTAATGAAGTGGAAAAAAAAGAAACAGAATTTTTATTTCATTCCTTAGCATGGGTGTGTTTGGGCTCCAAATTGCAATTATGTTACTTTTAAAGCATGACTTAAACAAAACTAGACTGTGATTCGAGGCTACTTAGTCACTAAATTGCACTAGAAAACACCATCAATTAGACTGCACTTTTGCAATGCAGTTCGCTTGTGCATCCAAACGCGGTCCGACATTAGAGCATCAGTATGTTACACTTTGGCACAGCCCTTGTGGTTTGGTCTCACAGGAAGCAAGCAGGTTCGCATAGAAAGCCAGATTTGGAGCTATTTCCCCTATCTTCTCCTGAAAATCAGAGCCAGACCCATGTCCAAAATCCGTTAAAAGACTATCAAATTCAGCACCTCCATTACCAGACCATGGCATGCAGCTGTTGTCCATAGGAAGAGAAGAAGACATGCTTGTGTTCAGGCCTAATTCCGACGCTTCAGTGGGCTCCAGTGGGGGAAACTGATTTGGGTCTGAAAACAATCTCTGGGATTCCATATTGCATACAAAACCAACATCCATTGATGGTAGTTTGGTGGAACTTCCGTTAGCGGGAGTCGAATAACCAAAAACGTAATTTTCGGTTTTAATAACGGAAACAAGAGAAGGCGAAGAACTTAGCTGAATTTGGTTATTAGCAGTAATAGAAGTATTGCTTGAGAGATTGGTATTTACTGCCAGTAGCTTCTTTTTCAGCTTAGTATTCCAGTAATTCTTCACATCATTGTCTGTTCTTCCTGGCAGATGAGAAGCTATGATAGACCATCTAAAGAAAAACATACAGAAAAAAAAAAAACAAAACCGGAAAGTCAGTAAAAAGAAGAAAGGGGAAAGGAAGGAGTCTTGAATTTTAGCTTACTTGCTCCCAATGTTTTTGTAGAGAGAACATATGATGTTATCTTCTTCGTTGGTAAATCCTCCATGTTTGATGTCTGGTCTGAGATAATTAAGCCACCGCAGGCGGCAACTCTTGCCGCAGCGTTTTAGGCCTGAAACAGAGAGATTACAGAGGATGAGAGAGGGTGAAAGGGGAGAATTGGTAAACGGGTATTTGAGAATTAGGAGAAAACTGATAAACCCCCCCCACCCCCCCCCCCCCCCCCCCCCCCCCCCCCCCCCCCCCCCTGAAGAGAGAATTTAGAAATTTTGAGAATTGGGAATTTGAGATATGTATAAAAGACAAAATAAAATAAAATAAAATAAAATAAAAAATCCTGCTTTATTGGATAAATTTATCAAAGACAGAGAACTGGTATAGTATTTGAGAATTGTTCAAAAAGAAAAAAAAGAAGGATCTGAAGCCAAAAATATTGAAATTCGGAACATGATATTGCAATTTTTTTGCTAAAAAAAATGACTAGAAAAATGTATAAATAGGGAATTTGATATTAGAAGCTCAGCTCAAGACTTCCTAGGAAATGATTGAGATGTGTCAAAAACATCATGAGAGACTTTTTCTTGGACAATCGATTGGAAAATGAAGAAATTAAGAAATGGTTATTTGGGAGAATGAATAGACGTGATAAAAAAAGGGAAAAAAAAAAATCTCTAGACTCTTGCTGATGTGTGTGCGTGAAAGCAGAACATCTTCTCTTCTGGTTGTTGCGGAGAAAAAAATGTAGAAAATAGAAACTAAACGCAAGCATTTGATAAATGCATTAAAAAAAATACTCTTGAGAGAGAGAGAGAGAGAGAAGAGAGAGAGATGGGTATAGAAATCCGTGATTCAAGACATGCAAGGAATCCTAATTCCATGGCATTCGGAGTGAAAATTCTCTAAAATTGAGAATTGGGTTTGCAAGAGTTCCACTAAAAACATAGAAAAATAAAATAAAATAAAATAAACATTGTTTGGTACTTCTTGGGGGGAAATCGATCAAACTAGAAATGGGTATGTCAGATATGTATTAAAAAATGAAAATGAAAAAAGGGCCTAAGGTTCTGTTCACTCAAAAAAAAAAAAAAAACACATATAACCAGAAATTGAAAGATGGGTGTCATAGAATTCAAACAAAAGATGAAGAGCACTAGCGAAACTCTCCTTTCATGTTTCTATGGGACTGAAAAATGTAAAAAAAAAAAATAAAAAAATAAAAAAATAAAAAATAAAAAAATAAAAAAAAATGACAGTATGTCCTCAAGAAAAGACCATGCTTAGAAGGTTTATGAGAAAACAGACCTGCTTTGTGGGGTAAAGCAATCCAATTTCCACCACTTCCATGTTTCTCGACGTAATTTTTGAGGGCTGTGTCTTCTTCAGGAGACCAAGGCCCCCTTTTCACGTTGGCCTTGTCGCAGCAAGGAGCTCTCCCCATGAGAGAGAGAGAGAGGGAGGGAGAGAGAGAATGAGAGAGAGAGATGGCTATTGTTGTTACATCTAGAAGTAAATGGATGGGATTTGAAGGTCACGCTCTTTAGTTAAAGAGCTGTGATAGCTTGACTTTTGCAATGGCCTTTAAATGTATTTGATTTTTATTTTGATTTTTATTTTTATTTTTAACTTTTCTTTTTACTCTTTTCCTTTTCTTGTGAGTGAAGGGACGGAAGTACCCAGTCAACGTAGTTGCAGTTGCATGGAGCGTGAACCTGCGTTATAGATGGGGTGGCCCAGCCTGGCAGGCTTATGTCCAGTCATCTGCTTTTAGTCAGTCAGCTAGGGTTGAGTCTAACTTTTAGGGGGTGTCCAGCGCATGGTATTGGGAAGGATTACGTGGGATTAGAGTGGTGCACGAGCAGAGTATAGAGTATACTCAATTACTCGCTTGACTCGACTCGTCATGAGTTAGAGCCGAGTACGGTCAGTTTTTTAAGACTTGTTTTGATTTCGAGTAGAGTATGAGTAGGGCGGTACTCGACTCGTGTATTCGACTCGTATTCGAATTGTTTACTCATATATATAATCTGCCCGAAAAAATAAACCCTACTTAGTCGTTTTTAACTTTCAAGCAGCTCACCAAAACCCTATTCTCACCTGTTCGAAAAAAAATCTATCTCTCTCTCTCTCTCTCTCTCTCTCTCTCTCTCCCTCCTCCCTCACCCAGTGGTCAGCGACCCAGCACCCATCCCTCTTCTTCTTCTTCCTCTCTCTCTCTCTCTCTCTCTCTCTCTCTCTCTCTCTCTCTCTCTCTCTCTCTCCCCTGTCTCGTCCGACGATGCTAGACACTGCCGCTCGTCCTTGCGGCCTGTCCGGTGCCCCTGCCCGGTGCCGCAACTAGTCCCTGCCAGTCGTCTGGTGCCGCAGCTCGTCTCTACCAATCGTCCGGTGCCGTAACTCGTCCCTGCCACTCGTCCGTCATCCCTACCCTGCACGTATGGTGCTGGTCATTCCTGCCCTGCTCGCCCAGTAATGTGTGGTGTTGATTTTTTATATGTTTTAATTATCGAAAACTCGGACTCGACTCGACTCAGTTTCTACTCGCACTTGAACTCGCATCGAAAACTCGGACTCGACTCGACTCGCTTTCTACTCGTACTCGTCTTGTACTCGGGCGAGTAGAGCACGGGCAGGGAATCTATGCTCGTTGGCCGAGTAGAGCCGAGTACGAGTAGGATTCGGGCATTAAAAGCCGAGTACGAATAGGGCGATACTCGGCTCGGCTCGACTCGTGTACAACTCTACGTGGGATGAGATTAAAAAAATATGTATGGAGGGATTGTCCATAGGATAAGCTTAATTTCATGCTATGTTTGTAATACAGTGGTACATTGAATAGATATACCCACCATCATTTGAAACTATTGAGAATAACACATATGTGTTGTATCCAAACCGTTCATCTGTTTTGTAACCTCATTTTATGGCATGGGCCTAAAAATGAAGTAGATCCAAAACTTATGTGGCCCTAAAGAAGTTTGCAACGGTAGGTATTCAATCCCCGCTGCTTTTTATGGTGGGGTCCACTTGAATTTTAAATCTACTTGATTTTTTGGCCCATGCTCTAAAATGATCTCGAAAAATGGGTGGACGGTGTGGATATAGCCCACACATCATGGTGGGACCTACACAACTTGTTAACATTGAGTGAAATTGGCACAGGACCTAATGCAATTCAATCTAATCTAATTCCAAGCTTTTCCATTCTTCCCAAATATTGAATGGAATTGACACAGACCAAATGCAATTCTATACCACCTAATCGTATCTAATACCATGCACCAAACGCCCCCTTAGGGTAGGCAACGGGTCAGATGAGCTTATGGGTCAACTGGCCCAACCCTCTTTTGAGGGTCTATTTGGGTCATATGGGAGAGAAATGTAACAAATGTGCTGGACTTCACTTGAACGCTGCTCAACCTGACCCACTAACATAAGCTATTTGTTAGTTTGTTGGGTTAGGGTATTTTTCATATCCAACTACACGGTACTATGGATATGAATACAAGTCTGATCTTCGTCCGTAGGTTAATGAGTGTTGACCTAACTGTGAGGCCTATGTGTTAAATAAGCCGTACATCAATAACACTTCTTGGGTTGGGCTGGATGATCCCACCTGTCCTAATTCAAAACTCATTAAAAAAAAATTAATAATAAGGAAGAAAAGCACAGACGATTCATATACTTGTGTAACCAACCTGACACATATCAGTTGAACCCCACTCACATAAGCTATTGAGAGATAGAACGAGACAGAGGTCTCTTCATGAGGAACACCCACGGTTGGACCATAACCTATGGTCCACCCAGAAGATAACTTCAACCTTGTTTAGGGCATGGGAAATCCAATCTGTTCAATAGACTGGCCCCATCATGAGAAGTATCTGATGTAAAAATAAGCCCCATCCATTGATCAAGGACTACACTTTAATTTTTCTATTTATCAATGGCTATAAACTGTTTCTACGGTGTGGCTCACTTGATAATTAGATAGGGATGATTTTTGCATCCGGTGATCCTCATAGAGGAACCAAACTATTAGGAGGATTGGATTTCACAGGTGCTTAACAGGTTAGAAGTAATCTATTGGATGACCTGCAAACTGTGCTCCAAACAATTGGACTTGAAACCTTCTCACAATCGCATAAATGCTCTCTCGTTAGTGGTTCTTATGGAAACTTCCGGATAGCTTTTGACAGATGATGTGGGTATGAAATTCAAACGGTCCATTAGATGAATTATTTAGTGAAATTTTTTGGGCTAACTTTTTAGCTTGAACCAAAATTAAAAGTTTCATGAGGTAACTCACCTAGTAGACCATTTGGATTTTATGCCTACATCATGTGTCAAAAGTTCTGAGAGAGCCCTCTCTCTCTCTACAAAAAGACAGTGGATAACCATATGAATAAATTCATATATTTCTGTCTAATTTGCATATATATCCTATACTTTTAATGCTGTTTGTGGGTTGGACCACATGACCTGCCCCAACTAATTCAAAACCCATAACAAGGAAAAAAGAGAAAAGCATAGATGATTTATTTACTTATAGATCTAATGATTGGACTAGGCTATTCATTACCCTTGGGATCATATTTCATTCTATTGCCAGTGAGTCTATTGCCAACCATAGCCTTGAGGTTAGTCAAGCCCAAGGAAATTGATTGGGTTGGATTGGTTCGGGCTCAGGCTTAATGAATTTTAGGGTGTGTTTGGGCAGTGGGATTAGAAAGAATTAGGTGGGACGGGATTCATGTGGTCGTTCCACTCCATGTTTGGGAAGAATGGAAAAACTTGGAATTAGATCAGATGGAATTGCATTGGGTTGGTGCCAATTTTACTCAATGTTAGCAAGTTGTGTAGGTCCTACCATAATGTGTGGGCTATATCCACACCGTCCACCCATTTTTCGAGATTATTTTAGAGCATGGACCAAAAAATCAGGTAAATCTAAAGCTCAAGTGGACCCCACCATATAAAGCAAGGGGGATTGAATACTTACTGTTGAAAACTTCTTTGGGGCCACATAAGTTTTGGATCTACCTCATTTTTAGGCCCATGCCATAAAACGAGGCTACAAAACAAATGAACGGTTTAGATATAACACATGTGTATTATTCCTAGTAATTTCAAATGATGGTGGGTATATCCATTCAATGTACCACCTTATTACTAATAAACCATGGCATTAATCTTATCCCATGGTAACAGGGACAATCCCTGCCAGGCAATAATTATGTTTTTTGAATCCCATCCTACCTAATCCCTTCTAATCCCACCGCCCAAACACGCCCTTAGAAGGGATTAGGCAGGGCCAGTGAGTCTATTGCCAACCATAGCCTTGAGGTCACCCATGCCTGAATTTTAGACCCTATAATAAATCAGGCTAGAGCTGGGTTTGCATTTGATTAGAAGCATTATAAGGGGGTCAGGCGGGTGAAAACTGAAAACCAGACCAGCAGCTTTTTCTTGGGTGCATGGTTTTAAGACTCAGGAGCAGTGTAATGCTACTTGCCTGAGTCAACTCGGATAGAGTGAAATCCATTCTTTTTTAATCTTTTTCTTTTTTTCACACGCACATACTTCCCCATGCATCCACACCATAGTGGGATTTCACCAGCTATAGATAATCAAACCCTTGACTGGGTGTTGAAACAATTGGGACTCTACCACCAGAGTAAGAGTAAGGATCCGCGAAATCCAATCTGGTTTGATACCAAGAGTCACCCGGGATTTGGTTGAATAGAGCTGATTCAGGCCTGACTTGACTCAGGAACAAACAAATCGGTCCAAGTCTTTTAGCCACATATAAGCAGGCTACCTATAGGATCCTTACTCTTGTTCCGGTGGTAGACTCTCAAGAGTGTTAACACCTGGTCAAGGGTTTGAGTATCCATGGTTGGTGAAATTCCACTGCGGCCTGAGTGCGCAGGGTGTGAAAAAAAACAAAAAAAACAAAGGCTGCGTATACGAAAGGCCATTACGCATTTCATAGGCTGAGTTGAGCAGGATCCCATATGGAGGTTGAAATGTGTACCATGAATACAGACAGTCATTATTGTTTTTTTCTTACCATTGATATTACTGGAGAGTTGAAAATGTACAGGTTATGAGGTTGAGGGGTAGTTGTACTCTAACACCTAATTTGAAGTGCAAAGGGTACACGTGTGTTTACAAACAGTTCTCACCGACTAATGAAATGCCGGCACGCGATGATACGATTTGCTAAATAATAAATAAAATTTTATTTGTGTATCAATAATATTGTTTACACCTATTCTAACGTGCCTAAATCAAATAATTTAAAAGATGCTGGCAATCATGTCAAGTACAATGTAAATCAGCTTTAAGAGGAGTTAGACATTAGAGAACATCAAATGTTAGAGTTCAATCAAAATACTTCATTAAAAAAATAAAAATTTTATTAAATAAAATCTCTCTCAGTCAAAATTATATTAAATGATATTTTCGTCTAGCATTTAATGTTAAAATCTTATCAAATCATATTTATATCTAGCCAAAATCAATTTTTACGGACATTAAAGTCAAGTGTTATAATGATTTCAACAACCTTTTTAAATATGAGTCCAAGTAACGTAGGACCAATCAATGCACGATCTAAAGAAGTGAGGCTCTCTCTTATACATGTGTCTGTACACAATAACTATGTTGACCTAGAAGAATCAAAGAGATTTTCACTGCTGATAACTTAAATTCCATATGATTTTAAAAACTAAGTAACATCATTGCCTTCTATAAAATTATAAAAGGAGCACGTGATGAAGAACTTTAGGCCTCACGCCAAACACAACATCTCTTACATTTATAGTAGCATAGCATAGTCTTAGCATCTATCGCCATTTTCCAGTGCTACCATTAGAGTAAACATCTAAAATAATCCAAAGTTCTTAGATTCCAATCAACCAAGTTCTTAATTAGGCAATTATTTTCCTGGTCACATCTTGCTGACTAATTCGCATCAATTGTTTGTTCATACAGTCAATCACAAATATTTATCTCTATTTCTCTATTTATTTTGTTTGCTAATTATATTGAGCCCCAAGTAGAAATTAATAAAATTATTATTATTAACTTTTAATTTTAATTTTATTTTATTCACCATTATTTTATTGAGAAATAGGATGCATGCAATTATCACTGAAAGAAATTCTCTTACACACCATGCAAAAAGAATCCATTAGGAAGGACTCACCTTTATCATTTCACAAACTACTTGATCACTTATCACAACTGGTAATTGATTCGATAGCTGAATTTTCAAATCTAATCTTACTCATTCATAATAGTGTAAGGCCACCAATGTTCAATCAAATATTAAACGAGTCGAGTAAAACTCTATCACTACCACACTTTCTAATTACACATGTAAACTAAATATATGCCCTCAATCGAACCGTATCTTTGTGTTCGATTAAATTGCCCAAACAAGGTGCACCAACAAAAGTCGCCTACATTGCAAGATCATCGCGATCTAACTTGTGGATCGTCCTCTTATGAAATGGGCCACAAATATGCAATTTTGTTACCCCTAGGCCATGCATGAGGAGACAGTAATCACCTACAGACCCCGCCTTGTGGGGCTCATCAGGTTACGTGCACGACATCCGCTCTATCCATCCAGTGAACTCCCTCATTTTCATCTGTGGCCAGACAACCAGACAATCAGCTTGATAAAATATTCACATGGACCACAGCAGGGTGGACAATGAAAAATCACGCCTGAAACCTCTACTTTCATGCGGCGTGGTCTATCCGGGTATTGGATTAGTCTGATTTTTGGAGTGTCCTTCCATCGGTATGAGAAGAACCTGATGAACGGATTGGATATAAGATACATAGTATGGTAGGCCTTACGCACGAACTTTTGGTTTGCATATCTTCTTCCCTTCTTATTGTGTTATGGCTAACATGGCCTGGTTTTTGCCCCGATGGCTCACATTTTAGTTGGGCCACACGATGGGGATTGTCCAGCCCAGAGCAAGTTCAAGGTCACACCCACCTAATGACTGATCCGTATCTCTCACACGTGCGCCACACCGGCACGCCTGCGCGCGCGATTCACCTCTTTAATCCCACTTATGCGCCATTCGCCGATCGTCATTCGCGGCGCACTGTTCTCCCCAGAGCATTTTAGTGGAGATCCGAATAAAGAGAATCTTAAAATGTCGTTTGAAATGTTACAATTTGGCGGGGGAGCTTGGTCGGTAGCTTCTGTGCAGAAATGGCGGATTCCAAGTCTCTGAAAATCAGCCCATCAAAGATCTCCCAGAAAATTCATGCGGAAAGTAAGTGCTTTACACCTCTGTTGTTAGGCTCGTATTTTTTATATTTTACTAAAAAATCTAATAGTGAAATGATATCTACACCCACTTTTTATACTCACACCTCCCATACAGACGCATTGTTATGGGTAGATTGCACTTTATCCAAAGAGAGGAAGTTCTGTACTATCTGAAATTTGGGGGTGTAGATTGAGTCTCCAGATCTTATGATATTTATTTATTTGTTTATTTTAGAATGCCGAAGACGAATCCAAATCAGGTTGGTTTTCAGATGGATGCGTGTATTATTCTGCATTTTAAAATTTTCTTCGTTTTTTTTTCAAGGAAAACTATTTATGATTGTTAGAATCTGTCGCATATATATAAAGAAAAAAAGAAAAAAGAAAAAAATAATGCTGTTGAATTGGTGATCCCACACGAGACGCGTTTGCTCATCTGGTGGGCCAAAATGTACGAAATTTGTACAATTTAGCCCACTAGATAAGTGGTTCGGACTGTTTTTTTTTTTTTTTTTTTGCAGGGAGTCGCACGGTGGGGCCTACCCAATGATATCGATTTTGGAAGTGTTAAATTAATAAAATGTCTCATTTTTTTTTTCTTTTTCTTTAGAGAGTGTTGAATTTGATAATTGTGGGACCCAACTGGCATATGTATAACATCCTAGGCGTCCAACAGATGCATCCCACTGTGATGATCAGATGAACAAAAAATAGGATGTGTGGGTACGTATCGTGCGAAGAGCTCCGAGTTGTACGATCGATTCCAAAGAAATCAAAGTTACATTGGCCTCAAAATGATGAATTTATAATATTCATACCGTTCATTCATTTTTCGAGATTATTATAGAGCATGACCACACAAATGATTAATATCCAGAGCTTAAGTGGACCACACAACAAATAACAATGGGACAATGATTTTCACCGTTAAAACATTCTTAGGGCTACTATAACGTTTATTTTCCATCCAATCTGTTCATGAGCTCACACTGATATGGATGAAGAGGAAACACAAATATCATATTATCCAAAACTTATGTGACCCTAGAAGAATTTCAATGGTAGCCGTCCAATCCCCCAAGGATTGCGTACTGAGTAAACTCTGTGGGGTCCACTGTGATTTATATATTTTATCCACTGTCCATCCATTTTACCAGATAATTTTAGGGCTTGAGCCCAAAAATGAAGTATATCCAAACCTCAATTATTCCACACCACAGGAAACGGTGTGAATTCAACATCTCCCATTGAAAATTTCTTGGGGCCACAGAAGTTTTGCATCAAGCTTGTATTTGTGTTTTCCCTTCATCCATGTTTGTGTGATCTTATGAACAGGTTGGATGAGAAATAAACATCACTGTGGGCCCTATAAAGGTTTCAACGGTGGAAATCATTATTCCAACTGTTTCCTGTGCTATGGTCCACTTGATCTTTGGGTATGCTTAAATTTTTGTCTCAACCCCTAAAATAAGATGGAAAAATGGATGGACGGCCTGGATAGACCAGATACATTCACGGTGGGCCCAACAGAGTTTCAGTACGCAATCCGATTTCATCCCCCACTGCTTTTCGTAGTGCGGTCCACTTTATCTTTGGATCTGTCTTATTTTTTTTTGGCTCAATGAGCTCGCCAAATGAAAGGACGGTTGGGATATAACACATACCTAATGATGGGACCCAGTGATGTCAAGACAACAGCCAGATCAATGGTGTGTGGTACATCCGCTTCCCAAAAACTATGTAGATGCAATGAATCATTGAATGGAGTACACCGTGAAAAATTATCTTCACCACCCAAAAAAAAAAAGTCCAAATTCATTTGAACTCAATCAATGATCTGATAGTAACAGGTTTTTTGTTTGCATAATCACTATGTTTGGTTGCATGTGTTAGAACCGTTGGATTTAATACAGACGACGTGGGCTTACCATTCTCAACTTTATTTTCTTTTTCTAAAGAAACTAATAAAGTGCGGATTGGGTACTATCCCACCAGTAATTAGCTAGAGACGGAAAGTCTGTTAGGGTGGGGCCACCGTGATGTATATGTTTCATATGCCTCATTCACCCATTTTGACGGATTATTTTAGGGCATGAGCCCTAAAAGGAGACAGATTCAAGGACAGCAGTGGGGATTGAAAGTTTATTGTTGAAAACTTTTTGTGGAGCACGAAAGTTTTGGATCAAGCTGATATTTATGTTTTCTGTTGGTACTGGTCTACGTGGCCTTATGAGTGGGTTGGATGATAAATAAACATTATGGTGGGCCGTATAAAGTTTTCAACGGTAGGAATTGAATTCAATCACCACTGCTGGTTGTGGTGTGGTCCACTTAAGCTTTCCATTTGTCTCATTTTGGGCAATGCCCTAAAATGACCTGTCAAAATGATGGATGGCGTCGATAAATTATATACATCATGATGGGCCGTCCTTGTGGGGGTAGAAGGGCTGTCATTGGGCCGGGCCTGGGTTGGTCTTGACCCGGATTTTGAACTGTTTCGGGCAGTGACTTTGGGTCGAACCAGGTCGAACCCCTCATATATCTGATTACAGGCCCGAGCCCAGCCCATTGATACCCCAAGTACCCAATCCGCCTCCCAAAATTACATAACCGGCAGTTCTGTTCAGGGAGCGCCGAAGGCATTCCCCCAAATCGGAATTTGTTAGGAATTTTGCCGTTAAAATCCGGATTTTTTACCCCTCATTTAGGGCCACCCAATAATTCATTGACTTATTATTATTATTATTATTATTATTTTTATAACTTTTTGACTTTTAACTTTCTACTTTGCTCGCACCCATATAATGTACTGTTGGAAATCAAAAGTGAGGCCTACCTGATGGATGGTCCACATCAAAAGTGGGCTGCACATGATGGATCGCTCGTATTAACGTGAGCCCATATAATGATGGCCCATATCAAAGATAGACCTTAATAATAAATAGCCCACATCCATAAAAGATGAGTACAATGGACAATCTCATCAAAGGTGAGCTTCACATGATGGATGGCTCACATCCAAGTGGCCCCACATGATGGATGGTCCACATCAAAGGTTGCCCTCTAATGATGATCCAAGGTGAGCCCCGCGTGATGGGCAACCCACATTGAAGGTGGGGCCCATATGATGGACAATCCACATAAAATGTGGGATCCACATGATGAGCAATTAACAATGGTGGGCTCCACATGATGGATGATCCAGATCAAGGTGGGCCCCACATGATGGATAGTCCACATCAAAAGTTGGCCCTAGTGATGAGTGACCCATATCCACGGCAGGCCCTACATGATGGACGGTCGCGGGCCCCACATGATGGACGGTCCACATGATGGGTGGTGGATATTGAAGCCGGGCCCCACATGATGAATGACCAACATCAAATGTGGGCCCTACATAATGAACAGTGTGTATTAAAGGTTAGCTCCTAATGACGAATCACCACATCCAAGGTGGGCTCTGCAGGACTTCCCGCATCAAATGTGGGGCCCATATATAAACGGTCTACATCAAAGATTGGCCTCACATGAATGGTGAATGTGACGACCAAACAAACTCGAGAGATAAATACTCATGGTGTTGGATACCAAACAAGCGTTTTCTACTTCTTGACTATCGATAAGTATGCTGTTTACCAAACATAATAAGAAAGTAAGCTTATATAATGTAGCTTACGATCCAAAAGCCCTTTATTAGTTTGTCTTGTCAAGTTTGTGTGACACCTTCCAAAAGGTTGGCCCCACCATAAGGAGCACCTCATGCCAAAATCAGCCCCATCCACCCCTCACGTGGGTCAGATCTCTAATTTTTTTTTTTATAATTACATTAGTGGCTATCCCTTGTTTACTGTGATGTGGCTTTGCTGATGGGTAGATTGGGCTGATTTTCACAGTTGGTGATATAGTGGTGTGGCCAACCTATTGGATGGGTTGGATGCAGGTTGGAACTGATCCTTTAGTTGGACGGTAACATATCATTCAATTGGTTGGACATGAACATTTCTCCTTTATGGTCTACACACTTGTAGATTGCCGGACCTTATTTAATTGATAATGTGACTGTATGCTTGGACAAGAACAGACTTGCTTTCTCTGCACGAATGCATTGTTTTAAGTATCTGTACAAGCTATGAATTGTAGTTTGGATGTTGAAACATCAGGAAAAATCACATGTATTTGTATTTTAATGTGGTACTAGGAAACAATGGGAAAACTTTAGGAAAATGATGAATTTTTTTCATAGCAAAACTTGAGGAGATGATAAAAGACATGATTATGTTGAGGCGGTGCCTCTTTTACCATATAGATCAGTGGTGGACGTTTCCAAATAGGAATGTCCCTCTCCTCTTGGTGTGCACGTGTAAAGCCTAGTTTTTTTTAAGGACTTTGCATGTGCTCTCTTTATAAGTGCATTTTTAATATAACGGTTAATGGGGGAGCATGGGGAAAGAGAAGTATCATTCTTTCGAAGTATTTCTTGGTGAGAGAATTCTTGTATAGAGGACGTGTGAGAGAGATGTAAGTATTATAATTTTAATTTCTCTTGTTTTAGTGAAGAAGAAAGCTTCGTGTTATTTTTCCGTGGACATAGTTATATTGCTAAACCATATGAATATTTATGCCTCAAGTCTCTTGCTTTTTCCTTTACCTTTTGAGTTTTGGTTTAGCTTTTTTCTTTTGTGGTTTTACTTTGCTAGCATTGATTATGTGTGAGTGTTTTTATGCAACAATTAGTATTTGAGCTAAATGTTGAAAAGCCTTTTAGCACAAAATTGGTATTGGCGTTTGTCTTACAATTGTTTTTCAGATGGTTGGATTGAGTTGTACCAGATTTGAGGTGCTTACAATTGTGTTTCAGATAGTTGGATCGAGTTGTACCAGATTCAAGGTGCTGAAGTTCTGGCTGTATTGAATTGTACATGATTCGAGGTGCCGAAGTTTGACAAATTTAATTACACATTGTGAAAACTGAAGATGAATGCGGTATTGATGAATGACGGTTGTACAATTACGATAGAAGGAAAAGAAAAGAAGCCTGTAGAGATGAAATACGGGGGGTACTTGAGGAAAAAATCAATTAGCTATGATGGGTATTCTTTTTGTACAGGATGATTTGGTTTTATTCAACGTGTCCGATCAAACTATTGCTAAAGATTTGTGAGACAAATTGTGAAACTTTTATGAAAGTAACTTAATGTCAAACAATATTTTTCTCCAATGGTAGTTATACAACTTGAAGATGAAGAAAGAGTCCTCTTTGTGAGAACACTTAAATGGGTTTAATACCTTGATTAGCATATTGGCGGTGGTTAATGTGAAGATTAGCAATGAAGAAAATGTAGCACTTTTACTTTATTCGATGCCAGATTCGTGGGATGATTTAATTATTAATTTCAACAACAATCCAGATTTTAGTATAGAGTTAGTCATGTCCACATTGTTTATCGAAGAGTCCCTTAGAAAAACACATTATGGATATTTTGTTGATGCCATGATAGTAAGAGGAAGATCTGAGAAGTTACCGGTGGAAGAGATTAGACGAGATCCAACTCGAAAGGGCACAAAATAGAAAAGTGTTGGAGTTGTAGAAAGAATGTTACTTGCGTAAAAATTGTAACTTAGGTAAGCAAATAAGGAAAAATTTCAAACCTGATTCGCATGATTAAGCATTAGACTTGAAGGGTTTCTAAGGAAACCTAGTTGAAAATGGTGATTCATCCGATGACCCCCAGAGGCCATATGTCCAAGTACCATTCAATGCAATACAATCTACAAAAGCTAGGTTTGGCACTTTTATTTGGAGGTGTGTAGCCTCACATGCACTGTTACATCCATCACACATCTAAGCCTTATCCCAACTAATTGGAGTTGGCTACATGAATCCTTTTCCGTCGTCTCTTTATCTAGGGCATAACTTCAGTTAGACCATGGATTGTCAAGTCTTTTCTTGTTACTCTTTATTTTTGTTCTTTTCCTTTGTAATTTAGTTTGCCCCCCTTCCCCCTTTTGGTTTGGCGGTCTTTTTTCATTTTAAAAACTTCTTCATTACTCCATAGAAGGGGAAGATGTAAATTTCAGATGCATTGAAATGAGATAAATATCAACATAACTCTCAAGAAAACATCAACTTGATGAATATTAAGCCACCAATCTATGAGGATGGCCTCTAATAGCTTGCACCCTATGCTAGTCTAGGGAACCTCCTTGTAGAGGATGATGGTCACCTCTCTTCTCTATTCGTAAGCCCTAGAGAACTTGAGCTTGGAAAGGAGTCTAGGCACCCTAGGTGTGGGATCTATGTGGGAATATATAGAGCTCCTCTTAGGTCTCCACATAGGAGCCTTAATCCAACTATAAGAATGTCATCACTAATCTAATAGTTTGGTAGGGTCTTCATGTACATGCAACTCTCCCAATGCAAATACATATGAAGTCCATCCCTCCACTTCATTATCACCATACCATGATGTGGGCCCATCCCTAAATGTGATTCCCACCTAGTGGAACTTGAATATCTATGGTTGAATAACCAATCAGCCACTACCAAAACAATCTTTTATTAATAAAGCAGAAACACTGTTTTTTCCTTTAAAGGACTTCTGTAAACACTTTTTGTCACAAAAGATGGGATACCAGTATGACTGAATGGGTTGATTCCTAGTGTTTGGTCTTCATTTAAGAGACTAACTGCGGATCCCTTATTCCCTTTTGGTTCATCCAGGAGAGACATTTTATCTTTCTGAAAACCCAAAAGCATCCAAATATTGCCTTTCATTGGGACTCACTTTATACGCCTCAAAGCCTCCCTAGGAGATAATCCAGGGGTGAAAAATGGGAGCCCAAGGGCTGACGTTTGGGCCCTTAAACTTGGCTTGCGGGACGGCTTGGAGCCAACCCCAGCGTAACCCATTGCCACCCTAAGATAACTCCATTCTTCACAATGAACCATCTGGTCAGGGATTAACAAAACGTGCAGCTGAAGTATGCACTACCTAATTGAGACCATAAGAACCTTACTTCAAGTGATCCCTATTTGATGTGCCATAGTGACATGTGTCCACACTCATGTACTGATGTGAGCACCTCTCCCATGTTAGCCTAGTCAAGACCTAGCTTCATTGCTCAAGTAGTCGTCTATTACCATGACAACCTTCTTGAGGGACTGCTAAGGTACACCGCAGGCTTTGAACTCTTGTCTAATGAAAATGAACTCTTAAGCCAAACCTTCCATGTCATTGGCAGAACCACTGCACATGGCTTGCTACAATATCATCATTTTACTCATCGAATTTCGATCAGGACAACTGATACAAAGCAAAGTAACTAGAATGAGAATTAGTCATGTAATGTTATATATTCCATGTGAGGTGATTACAAGCAATCAGGAGATAGTAGTGTAGTTCTTTTCTTGGTTAACTGACCATAACTTGTTTCAACTTATGAAACTATCCGCCACTACTTACTAAGTAGTGTTCAACGCCAAAACCCGTCTAATTGCAAACCCACCCGTTTCTCTTGTCCTGCACACTCCCTCACAATCCACTTGATGTACCTCTTGTCTCTTTGGCTCTGACTTCGGTTGGATTTCCCAGTTCTCACCTGCATGCCACCAAAGCAGGTATGTTATGTTGGACAAAAGAGGCATTTGGAGCAAGGTATTATTCTAGAGACATTTATCCTTCTACCCGGACACTCAAAACCTGTTTCTCCATCTTGCACTTCCCTCACAATCCACTTAATGTACCATTTCCTCTTTTTAGCTCTGTTTCCATTGGCATTCCTAGGTCTTCTCACCCTTTTGCAACCAAGACAGGTACGTTATAGATGGACAAGAGAGGCTTGATGTATCCTGTACTTAGGTGCTTAAGAGATTAAGAAGAAATAGATAATTTCTTTATGCATTAACTGTTACTGAAGTTTGGAGGTCTTTCCTGAATTTATTTGAGGTGGCTCCATCATGCCCACATGATGTACGCCAAATGCCCACCATGGGGCCATCATGTGATGAATTTTGGGCTGTTTGTTGCTAGTTTCGAGGGCTAAATTTTAGAGACTATATATACTTTTTCTTTTTTCAGAAGATAGGGGTGCTTCTGTTGAAGATATGGTTGCTGAGTTTGAAGATTGATTTTTGGGTTGATGTGCTTGATTTCCTTGTACTATTTGTAGACCAACACATGATAGCCAACTGGCCCAAATCAAATCATTGTTGATAGAGTTGTTATTTAGTATCTTATTAGAAGTTGTAAAATATTAATTTCCTAGGGACTTTAAGGTGTGTCTTTTTGGGTCTATAAAAGGGGTTTGTCTATGAGGTAGAAGGCATTCCATTTTATTTTTATTATTTTTTCTGGATTTTGTGAGGTTTATTTAAGTGAATAAGTTTCAATCCAATAAAGTTGTTTCTACATATTTACTTCAATATTCTCGTGGCTGGGTCTGTGGTTATTTTTGCGATTTAGGTGGTGTCTTCGTCCATTTTTGCGATTCGGGCATCGAGATCTCACTTATTTAATGACTGAATTGTATCACCACAGCATTTGGTGCTTATGGATCTGTGGAACTTTTGGAACTCATAGTCCTAGAGGTCAGATTCTCTGGGGCCTTTATTTAGTTGCCGTTTTCTAGTCTGTGTGGAAAACGTGCAACAATTGAATTTTCAGAAACAAAGTGTAGTAAACTTGTCGGGTTATCGATCAAGTTATAGGGGGATTATTTTATTGGACTTCAGTTTGTAAGGAGTTTGTGGGTGTAACTGGGATGATCTAAAGCAGTAATGACTGGTGATCATTAGGTAGGGCTGTCAATGGACCAGGTTCAGACCTGGCAAAATCAAAATTTTGAATAGGCCTGCCCCATCAGCCCTAGCCTGAACAGTTAAAAATTCAGGCTGACCCCACGCTCGGCCCATTGACAGCAAGGTTAAATACTGTGTAATTTGGGATTCGGACTCGTTACTGTTGCGTTATTAATCAATCATGGTTAGCATGGTTGTATGGCTTGCCAATTTCAGATTTCCATCAGATGTGTCCAACTGTAGATGACTCATGGTAGATGTTATAGTATATATGGGCCTGCCTTGGACTGTGGGCCTCTCGGCCTATCAGTTTTATGTTATTTCTTAGTTTTTTTTTTTTTCTTTTCAATTCTTCCCTTTCACTAGTGGGTATTTTATGTAATTTGCATATGTTTTCTTATAAATACAATAGGGTTGGCCATCTAACCCTGCTGGTCTTTTATTTCTTTCAAAGCTTTATAACATAGTTGTAGAAAAACCACACCAGATGAACAATCCTAGTTGTCATTTTGTGGCAGTCAAATGAACACGAAGACCTAAACGTATTGACAGTCCAGATTAAAAAGGGAAGAATCCAATAATCTAATGCTAGTTTTATTGAATTCAAGTGGATTCTGTAGCATAAGCCTTCCATAATAGGGCCCACCAGTGGATGGTCAAGAGTCACCGCATGTAGAGCCACGTAGACCAACTCATTACCTGCACAATAAACTGGAAAGCTCCTATGCATCTCATAACCTAACCCTCACCACTCTGATTTCCAACTCCTTTAGTTATATTCATTGTAGTCGGTTGCAGACTGGTATAACAAGAATCTTCTGCAATCTCTTCCTTCTCCCCATCCAGTGTCTTCAAATTCAAATAGACTCAGCAATCACCAGGCTCCCTAGAAAGAATAACCACAGATCTTTGCAACTCTAGACACATCCAGAGCTTTTCTGCAGATTAGACTCCTGTGTTTTTGTAATGGACATTCCCTCCATTTAAAAATGGTTGGTGGAACTTTGCCAAGCATTTCAAATATAAACTTTTATAAGCCCATTTTGAAATTCATGCAAGTTGTCCACCTACCATTATTGGATGGTGGGCAAATGCACAGACTGACTCTACGTGCACACATTACACTTCTTAAAGTTTCTTTCACATCCCGCAATTTGCCTGGAAACTTCATCGAAGAAGACGGTAGGCCATTATCCCTGAACAAGGGGCCCAGTTGATTGGCGAGGACTCAAAAAATAAGGCATTTGCCATTTGATGTATAATTCTCGAAACTGTTCCCTTATTATTATTATTGTAATGGAGTTTTATGGAGGTCAATCAGACCCTGAAACCATTTTTGAAAGAAGATAGACATGTTCCCCAACATCTCTAGTGGGCTGTCCTGAAGGATCTTGTCTCCTAGTATGAATAGAGGTGCATGCTCCAACTACTTTGGCAGGAATTATAGACATCTTTTCCACGTTTCTATGAATAAAAGCAAATGATTTTCTTGGCTGTTACATTCCTGATGAAGCAGCTTAACCATGGTTTTAAGACTAGGAGTCGTCCTGTGCAACTAGTCCGAGTCGACTCAATTCGATATTAGCCGATCCAGTTCGATACCACGAGATGAGGCCCCCACCAACTTGAGACTGAACGAGTCAATCCGAGTCTAAAAACCATGATCTCATTTGAATCAACATCTGACACTCTGCAAGCATAACCATGATCCTTCTAATGACAAATGCAAGTGGAATGACCAGATGTATGCTGTTGCTTTTGTAACTAGTTTCTGAAATCCGCGCAGAAAAAGAACCCTTTTTTAAACCTCCGCCCATCCCAAATTTCAATTATTTGAAAAAACACAACAAACAACAGCTTAGGACGCAGAAACTGGCCTGTATTGTCCACACATTCTCTTGGTTTTGACAAGTGGGGTCAAGCATAAGATTCCAATGGGCCTGTTCAGGCCCTTATAGCTGGATTTAGGTAGAAAACATTGCATGTGGTAGGCAGTATGGAGTGGATGAGCTGTTCCTTCTGGGATTTTAGCATGGCCCATCTAATCGTCCGTTTCTCAGATGGCTTACTACACCTGCCAAATACCGTTTGTTCTTTTTCAGACTTACTATTGTGCTGCTTATAGTTTAGCAATGATATACCGAAATTCCTCTGATCTCAATGGGGGGATGAAGCAAGGTTTTTAACATTGAGATGGATTATACTGCCTTGGTTTGGTTATCCTAGTGACTAGAACAATCTTCTCTTCTTCCTAGTGTCTGATGGGTCGTTTGGCAATGTGGATTTGAGTGTTTTTGGGTGCATTTGGAATTCAAAAATCGTTTAGCAGTATAGATTCAGAGGTATTTGAAGTAGACACAAGTTTGGTGTGTTTTAAAATCTCTCTTTTGTTATGGAATAAAATGCCTTTTTTTATACTCATTTTTAAAATATGGAGAAATGTGTAACAAAGGTGTTGCTAAGCTATTAATCCATTGTATACATGAGAGCTGATTATGCCCCAAAACAATCAAATTATCAAGCGTATCACTAAAAGTACATCAATAGAATTATCTGAATAGTCTATACATTGGCTGTCTAAATCGATAGTTAAAAAACATTGGCCAATTGCTTATTTGTGATCTTATGCTTGTGGTCCACCCTAGGCTTGGAATTTCATCATTTTTGGTAAAAGTATATATTTCAATAGGCTTAATACGATTATTCTGTCAAATATCATGTATGTACGCTAATTTGAAGTATTAAAGTTATTTACTAATCAAATTCAAATTCCTGTAAATAGACTTCAAAATTTCAATGCATTTTCATTTTTGGATTTCAATGCATTGCAAATACAAGCTGGCGTACAGGTAGTTTGTGGATCTCCTTTCAAGGGACTGGTAGCTCACATGCCTCCATGTGAGACATGGTTCAAGATCCAAGCCACTAATAGGTGGCCCCTGCCATTTCGATGCCCTTGGCCCAAAACAGGTTGGTGGGACCTGTGGACGATTCATTTAGGAAACGTGCAGCCCTGATAAGCAGACTACGGATTGTTAGGCCAGAGCGTGTAGAAAGCGTTGCCAACTTGATGAGCGGCACGGATCTTACGATGTGATCCATGAGATTTTGAAATGGAAGTCTTGTCAGCAAAAATGATAGCATGGGCAGAAATAGGAAAAGCATCTTCTCAAGTCAAACAAGATGTTGCTAACAGTAAATAAGCGACGAAGATCCAGTCATTGTCTGCTTTATCATCCTTGATGCTATCACATGCACTGTGTAACAATGACACTCTTTTTGGAGAAAAAAAATTCGTAGTCAGGCACACATGAGGAGCATGAACGCCTAACACAATTATTAGAAAAATCCAATCTACTATTTAGCTTCTTTTAAGGTCTTCTCTTTTATATTACATGTTCTTCTTTTGGACTTCTGTTTCATTTCTACACATTACATCTTGGTGTTGGAAAATACCTAACCAAAACATTCTTGTATCGGGTTTTAAGGGTGGTTGTGTCTGCATCCAAGATATGCATCATGTATCGGGTTTTAGGGCTTGTTTGGCCGGGTGCTGGATATAGTATTAGATGTGATTAGGAGGGTTATCCTGTGCCATCGCATCCCATCCCCCATTTGGGATGGCGGGATGTACCTTGCCCTCGTAAACACCGCCCTTAGCTAACATGGATTCTGCCAATCCCAGGATGTGAATTTTCACCTCTATGTGAGGCCCACCAAGATATCAATGAGATATCCACTCCATCCATCATTTTCACCGGCCTACATTTAGCCATAAACCTGTTTTAAGGCAAATATAAAACAGTGAGTGAGGCACACCACAAGAAGCAGTGTAGATGCAAACTCATCTATTTAGGATGGTCCAACAGGCTGCTGTATATCCCGTGGGCTATCCCAAACCCATGGGATCAAGGGACAAACACTGACACCACCATAATTCCCTTAAAATCCATTCTATCCCTCCTAATCCCATGGGATTGGTTAGGGCCTGTTTGGCCGGGCAAATCCCATAAGATTAGGAGGGATGGGAAAGATTTTAAGGTAATGATGGTGGTGTTAGTGGATTGGTTTAAGATCCATGGGATTGCTCTATCCCAGGACAAGTTCACTGGGTCTGTTTGGCACGCCTGGCATATCCTGGGATTTTACCTTCTAATTTGTCCAATCAAGGGATGAGATCAATTTTAAGGTAATGATGGTGATGTCAATGGATTGTTTTAAGATCCATGGGATTGCTTATATCTCGGACAAGTTCACTGGGTCTATTTTGCTCGTTATGCATGTCCCGGGATATCGCGATTCCATCCCTCCTATTTCCGTGGGATTTTTGGGCGGCCGGATTAGAAGGGATTAGGTGGGATGGGATTCATTGTGCCAATTCCACTCCATGTTTGGGCAGAATGGAAAAGCTTGGAATTACATTAAATGGAATTGCATTGGTCTCGTGCCAATTTCACTCAATGTTTAGCAAGTTGTGTAGGTCCCACCATGATGTGTGGGCTATATCCACACAGTCCACCCATTTATTGAGATTATTTTAGAGAATGAGCCAAAAAATCAGGTAAATCTAAAACTCAAGTGGACCCCACCATAGAAAGCAACGGGGATTGAATACTTACCGTTGAAAACTTCTTTGGGGCCACATAAGCTTTGGATCTACCTCATTTTTAGGCCCATGCTATAAAATGAGGTTACAAAACAAATGAACGGTTTAGATATAACACGTGTGTTATTCTCAACAATTTCAAATGATGGTAGGTATATCCATTCAATGTACCACCGTATTATCAACAAAGTATGACATTAATTTTATCCCATGGCAACAGGGGACAACCCCTGCCATGGGTAATAATTATGTTTTTTGAATCCCATCCCACCGGATCCCTTCTAATCCCACCGCCCAAACAGATCCAGGGCATGTTTGGCTGACCGATCCCATGGGATTAGGTGAGATGGAATGGTTTTTAAGGTAATGATGGTGGTGTCAGTGTTTGTCTGTTAATCCCATGGGTTTGAGATAGCCCATGGGATATCCAGCAGGGTGTTTGGATGGTCACAAATGGATGGGTTTGCATCTCCACTGCTTTTCATGGTGTGCCCCACTCACTGCTTTATAGCTACCTTAAAACAACTTCATGGCTGAATGTAGGCAGGTGAAAATGATGGAGGGAGTAGATATCTTGGTGGGCCTACACAGGGGTGAAAACCTATATCTTGGGATTGACAGAATCTAGGCGCCGTTTACGAGGGTGCGGTGGAATGGTTTTTATCCCGCCGCCCTAAACAGAAAAGGGAATGAGATGTAAACAGTATAACCCTCGTAAAACGTCTTTATCCCATATCCACCGCCCGGCCAAACACGCTCTAAGATTATTGTACGGTTTAAGATCAACACCGATTTTAGTGATGGATGAATGAGAGGACGTAGCTACAAACATTGTACACACCACACTAGTGCTAGCTCAAGAGTATCGGTGTGGATACATGTGTTGATGATTGGGGATGCAGAGACATATATTGACATTGTTGATATTATCGACTATGCTGGGAAAGATATTGTTGTCTGAGGTAAATATTGGAAAATTTAAAAATTTTTAGTGTAGAAAATGTTGAAAAGTACTTATTCACACAATTAAAAATTAAAATATCGTATAAAAGAAAGAAAAAAAAAAACAACAACTATACATAGTAATTTTTCATTTTATATATGCTTAAGCATATGTTGTCGAAAAAATTAGTATAAATTAAATATATAAAATGTGTAGCCAATTAATAAATTGGTCAACACTTACTAATACATAAAAATTTCATATTAATTAACAATGCAAAATGCATATTTTTAATATAAAAATGGAAAAAAAATAAAATTTCATTAATTTTCTTCATTTTTAAAAAAAAATCTTATTATTATTATTATTTTTTTTACCACAAATTGATGCCAATGGTTGAGAATTATGCATAAATATGAATTTCCATTGCAATCAATACTAACATTGGAAAAAAGTTTTTATAGATTTTTTGCCACCTTTAAGTTTTGACCCATCTTTGTTTCAAATCAAGATTTTCCTTCAAATCCACATTTTAATTCAGTAAAAACCAATAGTGATCGAAATCATCTATGGAGAAAATTTTCTCTAAAAAAATAAAATAAAATTATAATCGTTGGTATCACCAATACTTGGGAAATTTTATAAGGAATTGTTTTCAAAATATTGCTGATGTCATAAATAGTAAAATATCATTAATATTATTGAAAATATTAGTGATATTTGATTAAATTAAATAAAAAACTGTTAGCAGTTTCAATATCACTGACCTTGCTATACCTGATAATAGCAGCAAACTTATTAATAATATCATTGATATTTGAAACACTACACCACACCACCGCCCTCATGAAGTAATGGATGTAACCAATGGTACTAACAAAGGGAAAAATAGGGCACTTTGAATACTTTGAGATTTACCATGATACAAGCGGTTGGGCAATCAAATCAAGAGATGAGGATATTTCCAAAGAAAGTCAGTGCTGTCAGATAGTTAAGTTGAAGATTTCTCCAACTTCCTGATTGGAGAAGATGATTAACAAGGTTAAAAATTGAATATTTAGGATTTTGGATGAATTGGGAGGATGTTGATCTCTCATCCCCTTTTATCATTTATTGACATGTATAGGGGTGCAAATGGTTTGGGCCGACTCACAGTGAGTTCCAGGTCTAACTCGTTTAATATTTGGGTCATGATTCCATCCATGTGCCTAATCCATTTATGCATAGGTCGGGCTTATTGTGTTGGGTTTGGGGCCAAATTAGTTGAGTATATAATAAGAGTGTCCAAAGCTATCCTTAAATAATAATAATAATAATACTAATAAAGAGTGTCCAAAGCGGACCTATCCATGGGTCTTTAAGTCTGGGTTGGGTTGGTCGAATTTCTAATTCCCTATTTGATGTGGAACTTCTGTTAAGCATCCAACTACATATATCTTAGGATAGCCCTATATAACGCAAGGAGCTATGGATATTTTTGCTCATGAAATTAGTTTTAAGAGAATAATGGCCTTTGATTTTACAGAACATTAAATGAGATTTTTTATGTTAAATTGCAGTACATTTGGATATTTGGAAATTTGGGCGTTCTTATAAGTGATTGATAGGATTATAGTTGGATGGCTTGGATTTTACTCTTTTTTGTGTGCAAGTAGTTTGCTTCCACCTCCTCGCGTATGCCCATAAAATGAGCCCATCCAACAACGACTATGTAAAGCTACATTCATTATTGCCTCATATTAGGATGCCAGCCCAAATAAGAGGCAAATCTACGATTGGAAAGGCCACAAAGGGTTGCTGACCATTGGTAACCTTCTCTTTCTCTCATTTCTCTCCTTTTTTAAATCTCCTTTGTCAGCATCTTCTTCTCTCTCTCTCTCATTATAATTGACGGGATTTTAAAGGTTAGTACTACGACTCTTGCTAAGTTTGGGTAGGAATTTATTTTAGGGCCATTTGTAGGTGGTCAAGTCAGTCTCACTTAAAAAGTAATATAGGAGATCCCTCATACGCATACGTACAAATCTCATTCTTTAGAATTTCTGCAAGAGATTAAAGATTCAAGGGTTATATATATATAGGTGTGTCTCACCTTATATTTTGATTGTCCAAAATTTTTCTTCTTCTTAACATCAAGACATTACTTTCATTGGATAAGTTGAATATTATATAAGAATCACATACGCCCAATCTTTTACTTCACCAATTATCTAAAGGAAAAAAGTGTACAATGAATATTATGAAAATTTCAGTATTTATTAAGTACTTACCAGGCATTTTAGGCAGTAGAGGCATTATTTAGTAAAATTCTAATTCCTAAGCAATTTTAATGTAGAAAATTTTAATTATAAATTAATAAACAAATTTTAAATGTTCAGTATATAATTATAGGAATTTTTACTACAAAATTCTTAAGGAATCTATATTTTAATAAGTAATGCCTCCACAACTAGAAATTAGGTGGAGGTGCCTTTTGAGGTATGAAATTGAAAGAAAAATGCCGTCTTTTTTTTTTTTTTTTTTCCTTTAAAAAGGAGTGAAGCTCAAGACTTGTAGGACCCATGTATATAACATTCAACTCATTACACATATGCACCACACTATGGTCCGGTCAATTAAATCAATGGATGGGTTACCACTTGAGTTGGGCTATTTTGAACGGTGTACATATGTACCATTTTTTGTTTTTTCTAATAATAAGTTTGCATCTGTTTTATGAGTTATATTTGAGAAATTTACCATGTGGGCCCACAACTTTTAATTTTTCACCGTCCCGGAGAAAAAAGCAAAAAAGGTCAGTAACGTAATTTCAATTCTTTAAAAGCATTGCGAGATTATCCGTCACTGGAGGCGGTATTTGGTAAAATTGAATTTCTTGAGGAATTTTGCAGTAAAAGTCTCATAATTAAATAATAATTATTAATTTTTCAGATATTTTTCATGTTAATATTATAATAATTTTATGATAAAATTGAGAAAAAGTAAAACTGCCATATTTTGAAAATCTCTTGATATATTGCGATAATATCCGTTAGTTGATCTTTCGCCAAGATACTGTGAGATTTTGAAAATATAACGCGTTGAGCGCATCAAGATGGACGGCTGCAAATAGAGGTTTGCTGTCGACACCGATTGGCATACAATTCTCGGGCTTCCAGTTAGTACAAGTGGGGCCCATGGTCACTCAAACCATTCACCATGGATGACCCTTTTAACAGAAGTCCCGGAGATTGGAGAAGTTCAAACCTTTCAATTGGTGGCCAGCGGTTCACATTCAATGAAGAGAAGACCATACTGTGGCTAGGATCTTTTAATCTAGGAAATTTTTGTACATTGGCTATCCATAGTGAGACCCATCCTATCAATGATTTGGATCAATGAACAATAGCCCCAATCGTACAAATAGCAGGTCAAAGTTACTGTACAAGCTTTATCCGTGACTGGATAATGCTGCTGCTTGGTCTTCGTAGTAAGGCTAACCTATTGGACGAGATGGATGTCGGGCAAACGTGAAAGGTTGGAAGTTATGCACAGGTGGGCCATACCAGTTGGACTTGGGCCTCCTAAATAGAAGGGATTGACTGGTGACCCTGGAGGCAGGCGCTGTGGGTCTACCATGATGTATGTGTTTTATCTACACCATCTATCTGTTTTGCTATTTCATTTAAGGGCGCATAAGGAAAAAGGTAAAAAATAAAGAAGATCAAATTATCAAGGAACCGCACCATTAGAAAAAGTAGTGGTTGAACATGCCCTCGTTGAAAACTTCATACGGTCAATCAATATCATGCTACTGTGTTTTCCCTTTATCCGTGTCTGTGTGACCTCATCAACAAGTGGATGGCAAATAAACATCAATGGAGCATTAGATAGGTTTCAAAATGGATGTCATTATCCTTCCTGTCTCTTGTGATGTAGTCTGCTTGAGCTTGAAATCTGATTATTTTTTAACTAATGCCCTTAAAAACAAGTTGGCGAAACACATACATCATGGTCCCCTACAGCTTCTGCCACCCGGAATATCCTCCATTGGCAGACTAAAATATCATGATTCATGTCTATGGACTCGTATGGGATTAGGTGCTCCTAGGACGGTGTGGCCATTACTTTAGCCCCACCTTGATGGATATGTATTCTACATCCACGTTGTCCATCTGTTTTGACAGATCATTTCAAGGCACGTATCCAAAAATGAAACTCATCCAATTCTCTGGTGGACCGTGATACAGGAAACAATGGTGGTTGAACGCCCCATCATTCAAAACTTCCTAGGGCCTACCTTAATATTTATTTTCTATCCAACCGGTTAATAAGGTCACATAAACCTGCATGAAGGGAAAAAAAAATATCGGTTTGATTCAAAACTTTTGGTGGGCCGTCAGATGTTTTTAATGGTTAATCACTACTGATTTATACAGTAGATCTGCCTGAGATTTGGATATGTTTTATTTGTAAGCTCGCACCTTAAATGATCTAGAAAAATGGATGGATGTGGATATAGAATATATACATCAAGGTGGCCCCACGGTAAGGGCCGCACCGTCCTGGATCAGGCCGGTTCTGCACCGAATTCGCTCCCCTATGGGCTAGCACCATCATCATCTCTTGATAGAAAAGACAGTGGCAGGTAGAATGTAGGGGGATGAAAGGCCTATCATTCGAGAGCTATCGGCATGGGTCGTTACTCTTGATCGGGTGGTAGACTCTCGGAGATTCAACTCCCGGTAAGGGTTCGAGTACCATTGGTGGTGAAATTCCACCAGCGTGAGTGTGGGGGGGTGTGTGCGCGTGTGTAAAATAAATAATAATAATAATAAAAGAAAAAAAAAGAAAAAAGAAAGAGCTATCGGCATGCGAGGGTTACCGTGGACCGTCCGATCAGTCCAACCGCTCTCCAAGGCCACTTCGGAAAAAGACAAGAAAGAAAACGTGGTGAGATAAGATTACTCTAGCCAAGCGTACATTCTTGTTATTAATTGTAACCATCCGTTTCAAAACGCACGGACCATACTGGAGTTGATTATTCAACTCATTTCCTTAACATAGGTTATTGGCCCTTGATTTTTATAATGTAGCAATCGCATGGTCAGGATCATCCGATTGGCATGCTTTCTTCAAGGTAGCGTGTGAAGAGTGGGTTAGACCAAATGGAGAGTCGAGATGAATGATATCGACTAACCCACGTGGCCAAATCGCAACCATGCGCACAGGAAGGTTTCCGTGCACATGTTCCCGTTATTGTTGTGTCGGTGACATTCCTAACAAGGCAAGCTACAGTGACTAACCTAATACGCGATGGAAGTTTTCAAGTCAAAACTATTTTAATTGAAGGATGGGACCCTCCCAAGCCCATTTGCACCCAATCGGATTGCGTACGGAGTTACTTAACTCGGTAAAGTCTTTTGGGCCCACCGTGAATGTATGTGATTAATCCACGCCGTCCATCCGTTTTTCCATCTCATATTAGGGGTTGAGCCCAAAATTGAAGCATATCCAAAGCTAAACTGGGCCATACCACAGGATATGGTGGAATAATGATTTCCACCGTTAAAACCTTTTTAGGACCCACAGTGATTTTTATTTGTCATCCAACCTGTTCACAATATCACACGTACAAGGATGAAGGGAAAAAACGGTAGACGTTCAATTCACACTGTTTCGTTTGGTGTGGTCCACTTGAGTTTTGGATTTGCTTCGCTTTTGGGATTAAGCCCTAAAATTTTCTGTTAAAATGGATGGATGGAGTGGATAAAATATATAAAGCATGGTGGACCCCACAGAATTTACCCATTACGCAATCCGCTTCCCATGGCATCGCATGACCTATCTGGACCGTCCATTAAGCCCACTCCAATCTTCATAAGCTTCCATGGAAAATCATACTAATTGGGTGATCCAAACTATCAAGCCAGGAGCATGCAAAAAATGGATGGACGAGATCGTTCGTAGAAGATTAGACCCCGCAACAGATGCTTGTGGACCACCCGGTTGCTGCCACTTGAACACAGTCAGTGGCTGAAAAAAAGTCGACTGGAACTATTGGACGGTCCAGATAGGTGATGTGGACGTCAGGGGGTCTTAATGTAATTATGTGCATGGGAGGGTTTCCGTACAGATGGCCCACTAAATCATTTCTAATTTTTATAGCGCTTGAAGACAAGAATGCCCCCGCTCACCAGTTACCATACATCAATTTATTTGACCGCAATCTAAAATGCTGCCGGGAAATTACACTACACGACGCGTATTTGCGCTTCCCTGCCTTATAATTATTAATGGAAGCTTACAGATGCCTAGGCCTAGGCATGGTAGGGTCCTGATGCGTCAGAATGTCTATGGTGTCCTGATGCACCCTTGGATACGAAAGAAGGCAGTTGTTCCCTGATCTAGACCGTTGATCTGGTGATCATGTCTTGGATATGTGAGCCTCGAAAGATCTCCTTCGATCGTGCATGTGAATGGGAGGAACACCGGAGCTGTTAGTTAAATAGAATGAAGGTTGAAGCAGTGGGATTTTCTACTCTGGTGGTTCCCACTACATGTCCTGGTACTTCAGGATGATTACTCCCCGTATATCTACGTCTTAATCGAAGTAATGATTGTACGAACAGGCTGACTACGGGTAGTTGTAGCGACTAGCGAGGAGGACGTGGATAAGATCCTCGCCGTCCACAAGGTACGCTGCCTCATTCTCCTTAACTGGATGAGGAGAGTCGGCACACCTGACGGATGGGGTGAGTTTCATACGCATGAAGTTGTTCATCGCGTCCTCCCTCTACTGTGAGAGGGGATTCCAGTAGCCCTACGCTATGTAGGGCCCACCATGATAAATGTGTTATATCCACTCTGTTAACCTGTTTATCCAAGTCATTATAGGGCACCAGCTCAAACATAAGGCTGAACGAAAGGTCATGGGGACCACACCACGGAAACAGTGAGGATTGGACACCCACCGTTGAAAACTTCTCTCCGGCCACAGAAGTTCTGTATCAACTGATATTTGCGTTTTTCATTAAATCAGGGGGTTGGATATCATGTAAAGATGACAGCTGGTAGGTGTCTCTATCCCCACTGTTTCGGTGGTATGGACCAGTTGAGCTGCTTTGGATCTGCCTCATGTTCGGGCACATGCCCGAAAATGAGATGACAAAACAGCCGGATCGAGTGGATATATCACAAACAGCACGGTGAGCCCCACAGATCTTAGTGCTGCAAGTAGCCTGCGTTCCATGACTAGAGATAGTCACTCAAGCGTTTCAGTAATTTTATGTTCCAAAATTGAAATATACGTCGTCTCTAAAAACATAAACATAAACTGTAATCTTGGGTTAAGACGTTGTTGAAAGTCTACCACCAATTTCTTAAAAAGGCGACCCATCTTCCGTTCTTACGGCATACATTTATGTCCATCTAGACCGTCCATTTCTTGAGACCGTTGTGAATGGAGCAGAGCTCAATGATCAATAAAACCAAGCATTTTTATTTTTATTTTTATTCTTGTGTAGAATTTTGACTGAATAAGGGACTTTCAGGGCATACTTGAAGATCAGTGCAGATTTACGATTGAAGACAGCTGGTGTGAATATCAATGGTCGATCGAAACTTGAACTGCCTTGGAATGCTGGATCCATGGCTGCACACGTTTTTATCCCTTATGCTAGTATTTCCAATCACACTTGAACACTTCCACTGTTGCATCCTATAGCTTTTCTATGCTGATAATTCTATTAATTCTCATACTACATTTTTTATAATGAACTTTATTTTTATCCATTGTTTTTTAATAATTTGATCGCATAGCTTCCTTTATGACTTAGATCTTTTTTTTTTTTTTTAATTGTTGCAGGAGACTTGTTCTTGTGAATAAATCAGGACATGTGGGCACCCGTACTGAGTTACATGGGCCAGCAATACTTGGTTTTCTGTCCACCTTCAGTTGGTTTTCTTGAGCCTTTGGGCGGACCAATTGAAATCCCTAACTGCCTACAATCTTAATTTTCAATTGTCTATTTGATGTTATAGCTGAATGATTAGTATGGCTCAATTGTCTATTTGATGTTATAGTTGAATGATTAGTATGGCTCAATTAGCATGGTTTTCTGGCTATGCTCCATCCACTGTCTAGGCCATGATTTGGATGGCTCAGATTGTCATGCACATGAGCCGTGTATGATGTGGACGGGTCATCACCGTTCAAAAATTGGTGTGGGGCACCAATTTGTCATTTTCCTAGTAATGCTTTTCAGAAATCTACCAAAATAATTCCCAGAAAAGGACATCAAGGTGACTGCAAAGAGGTGGAGATGAAGCGTTAATGAAAGGCCTGGTTGGTTTGTAAGTGTAAACACAGGTAAATTTTGATAAACGCATGATAATAAAAGTTGCCATCGGTTTAGAATATAGGTGGAATTTCAGTTCATATTTTGAGGCAAAATTCAACCTCGTCGAAGAAAAAGTTATGTGTGCCCCACCATGATATATATGTGTTATATTTATATTATCCATTTATTTTCTCAATCATATTGTACTGCTTGAGCTCAAAAACAGAGGCAGATCTAGATCTCACGTGGACCACACTATAGAAAACAATGGGTTCAACCGTGGGCGTCATTATTCCCAATGCTTCCTTCGGTGTGGTCCACTTGAGCTCTGGATCTCTTCGATTTTTGGGCTCATGTCCTAAAATGATATAGCAAAACGAATGGATGAGGTAAATAAAACACATATATCATGGTGGGGCCACTGAAATTTGCCACGTAGACGGTATGAACGTCATGCAAATAGAGTGACCCTCTAAGGTACTGTTCTTATCAAAATTTATCCAAGAAAATATTAAAGTAAATAATTGTTACTTATATTAAGTTACTAATAATTACATTGATTCAAATAATTCCAAGTGTCATGATCTTAATATGGGTATGGGCATTTTGGCTATAAAAATCATATCCCAATGTACCAATATGATAAGATGAATTTCATGATACATGGGTAGAAAATAGTGGCCATGGTAACTGTTGATGCTATAATTCGGACGTCCTTATTAGACTACTACGTGCCTGTAAAAACAAACAACAATGGAGACCCTGACTACGATAGGGGACCCTCTGATGTCAAAGTTAGAGCAGTAATTTGAGTCTAGTAGAACTTAGGGTTTTGGTGCATGTACCTTTCACCGTTGAAGTGGTTCTTATTTATAGTCGCTTAGTGATTAGTAACGTACATGGCCATGAATTTTCCATTCAGTTGTATATTATAGATGAGATTGTCCCCGGAACCCAAGGCATTATCCTCGGCTAGATTCTTGGTGAAGATCTCGGGGATTTATCCTTCCTATATTAGAAAGAGATCACCCAATAATCGGCTTCCGAGGAGATCGTAGTAAACGGCCAAGATCGACCTCTAAGTCAGATTGGTAGAATTCCTATAGACCAAGCCGATCTGTCGATCGTATTCGGGGCCTTTCTTCAAGGCGGGTCGGGTCAGTACTTATGATTTTTCATTGGTCGCGATAGCAAGACGTCGATCAGAGTCGAATCCACTGCTGGTTGAGTTGATCGTGCTCGGTCATCGGGGTCGAGCTCATATCCGACCTCCTTCACTTGCGCTTTGTGTTCTCTCTCATTATTGTTGTCTTGGTCAGTCTATTTTTACCCATAACAGTAACAACATAAAATGACAGCCATGGTAACCATATTCGTCATACAAGGTGATAAGCATGTGCCTCAATTCAATCATCACAATTTTAGCCCTCAACGGGGGGAAAACAAAAAACACCCGATGCCTTATAACAGTGCATCATACAAACATCTTGATCATTCAGACAATGAATAGAACCATACTTAGCCGGTGCATAAAAGGTCATACACATGATCTATATTGCTTGAGCTATGAGACCAATGTGGATGAGACGTGAACCAAAACCACACCCTATTAATGAACATATCACAATTAGTTTCAATTATTATTTTCTTAATCATTCATTATGAAAAGTATTTAAAAAATATAAGTAAAAGCATAAAAAGCCATGTTTTATCTTGTTATCAAGTATTCTTATTTAGTCTTACATTAAATGGAAAAGAGGAGAAAAAATATTTGTAAAACACAACTCTCAAAAGCCTTTTAAATTGATGCATTATTCTAACTAGCACGTATACTCGCTCGAGGTTCGCCTAGCCCAAAATCTAGTTATCAAAGCTAGTGCCTACACCTTAAACAAGTCTAACTAAAGAGTTTGAAATCTTAGCTATGGTCATAGAGGTTAACATGGTAGTATTAAATGGTGCAACGGTTGATGGATAAATATAGGTGTTGGTAAACACATGTATTGCAAATGTGGTTAAACATGAAAAGGTTCAATTAATATTCACCTTTGGAAAGACCATTGTCTTGGTAAATGTGCATATTCTTCTTCTTCTACTTATGTGACATGGTATAACAGGACATGTGAATGCCAAATTAATTAAAAATATGGTTGCTTGTGGTATTATTGTTGTTTACACATGGCTTGTCGTAGCCCAGATCAATGATCAAGAAGCCACCATGTATCAACACACCCGTACAAAAATACGAGAGAAACATACTCAAAGTAAGAAATACCACATATGCTTTCCTGTTGACAAAGGGATGGACGGTAAGAATCATATACACAACCAGAAGATGAAAAGCAGTCGATTCTCATATGATACATGACCAACGGACTCAAAGCATGAATGACCTTAGCGTGTAGAGAAAGTTTCATAAAAGACTTGTCATTATTGGATTCTCCATAACCAATAATCATATGGCATGATAATTTCAGGATTTTAATTAAAAAGGAAATTCTTCCGAAGAATTTTTGAAATATTTCTATTAGCCGTGAGAGAATCAAAATAAATAGCTAGAAGCCATCCAGAGATATAAACAAATAGTTTATAATAACATAATACAACAATGACTTAATATCCAAGTTGAATACGACCACTTCGTAACTAAAAGACTCTTGCGAAAGTCACAGTATCTTATGCATGACCATTGCCTCCAAGAAACTATAAAAGCACCACTCGAAGATGAATTGAGGGCCGCACGCAAATACATTCACGCACAAAATTTTAGCTCTACATTGCTTATTTCTTTCATCCTCCATGGACTTTTATTAGTTTCTTAGCTTAAGTTCCCCCACCTCTATCCAATACCATGTTATAACAAGCTTAGAGTCCTTAGCTTAATTTTTTTACTATGCAGCGCATTATTATTGTACGTCAATAGTATAAATATCCACGACCTTGCCGTTGGATCGCCATATTATTGAGTTCTTACCCGACACATCTAACATTACACCACAACAGTCTCACGATCGTTCAAATCTAGAGCACCATCAAGACCATTGCTATTTTTACCGGCACAGACCATCGTAGGCAATCTCATATGCTTACATTAACATTGATCAATAAAATTAGCAACCAAGCCTTATTTTTAATTTATCCATCTTTTAGGGGGGATTTAGATCATTAGTTACTTTGGTTAACTTATCTTGGTTTCTACTTATTCAGTCAATAAGTATATTTGGAAACGAACATACTTATCAATAAAAAGTAGAAAAGCATGTTTGGTTTCCAACATCATAAGCAATTATCCCTCAAGTTTGTTTGGTCCCCCTCACATTCACCATCCATCATATGGGGACAACCTTTGATGTTGATTGTTCATTATATGGGCCCCACCTTTGATGTGGTCAGCCCACCTTAAATGTGGACCATTCATTATTATGGCCCGACCATTAATGTGCACCATTCATTATGTAAGGTCCACCTTTGACGTTGGTCATCCATAATGTGGGGCCCACCATCAATGTTATTGTGCATAATGTGGGGCCCACCTTCAATATCCACTATCCATCATGTGGGCCCCAAATCTAATGTGGGTCATCCATCATGTAGGGTCCCCCTTGGATATGGGCCGCTCATCATTAGGGCTAACCTTTTGTGTATTGTCCATCATACAGAGCCTTCCTTGGATATGGGCCACTCGTCATTAGGGCCAACCTTTGATGTGGACCGTTCATCATGTGGGGCACACCTTGATGTGTGGTCGTCCATCATGCAGGGCCTTCCTTGGATATGGGCCACTCATCATTAGGGCTGACCTTTGATATGGACTGTTCATCATGTGGGGCCCACCTTGATTTGGACCGTCCATCATGCGGGTCCCACCATTATTAATTGCTCATCATGTGGAGCCCACATTTGATGTGGACAATCTATCATGTGGCATTACCTTCAATGTTGGTCATTCATCATTAGGGGCCAACCTTTGATGCAAACCTTCCATCATCATGTGGGGCCCCCTCAATATGGGACATCCATCATGTGGGGCCAACTTCAATGTCTATTGCACATCATGTGGAGCCCACCTTTGATGTGGACAGTCGATATAGGCCCCACCTTTGAAGTGAGTTGTCCATAATGCTAGCCCACTTTGGATGTGGGCTTTTTATCATTATGTGCCGACTTTTAAGGTGACCATCCATTTGTGGGCCCACATTAATATAGGATCATCCATTGTGTGGGTTCCACCTTTTACGTGGATCGTCCTCCGTGTGAGCCCCACCTTCAATGTGGATAGTCCACCATGCAGGGCCTGCTTTCATATGGACCGTGAGAAAGAGCCTTCTTTGACATGTACCATAAGAGAAAGAAGTAGAAAGGCCATGAGTTAAAAAGCTTTAAAAAATTGCTTATTAAGATAAACAGCTTTTGGCATTTTATATTGATGCATACTAAACTAACTTAATTACTTATTTTCTTTGTTAGCTTGTTAGTACACTCCATTGTCAGTTCACACATCACTGTTAGCCACCTCCACTAGGGAATTGATACCAAGACCTCAGTATTGAAATGAGGTATCTTTCACTTAGTCTATGACTTGAGCTATGGATTAGGGTGTTAATTACTTAACATAGTTAAAAAGTAAGTTATTTGGTGGTATCCAAATGTGCCCTTATTGCTTTTATTGAGAAACTCAATCTAAGTTATCAACATTGAAGAAGAGTCATTGTCTTCAAGGCAAAAATAACTTATCAAAAAAGACTAACCCTCCCTTTATAAATCGCTTAATCGTCATAATAATCAGTGGCGGAATAGTTAAACCAATCTTCATAGATCTGGTCCTAACTCGGCCTATTCAGTGCCTGAGGTCACTACCATTCAATTTGATTCGAGTTGACCATAACTTTGGCATAATTGGCATCTAATCTAATCATACATGTTTAACCTATTCGGAATAATTTTTGAAAATAAAATTTTGGGTACCAAAAATTGAAATAAAATGTTTATTAGAATTAGGCTTAAGCACATATCAGATACGTTGTCCTTAAAGTGTGATTCACCTCTCCTCTTAGATTAAAGATCATTAGTGGGTTATTGGCAAATTGCTTATAGGATACGATAAGCCTTGTTTGCTCCGGTGTTCAACAATCACGAAGGGACCATGTAGGAACTCGGCTAACACAATCACTATCTTTTGGCAGACTTTGTGAGTACTTAGATTCAGAAAGTCGGTGAGTCAGAAAACTCAATGTATTATCAACTTAACTCATGAAAAGAAGAAAAGAGAAATTTTGTTCTTGTAGACTGGGCGAAGTGCAAAGTGTGCTATTAGTGTCTCTACAGCTACATTGCCCATGCCCTCGCTAGTGCGAGCACCCTTGCATTCTCATGCGCATTAGCATACACAACCTAAATTTTCTCTTTCCTTCTTTTCCAAGTAAGTTAACTTAAGCCCCATGTAAAAGTGAATTACTAGAAATAGTAACCTAACTTAAGGACTGAAGATCCCAAGAATTGGGTTTAATAAAAATAAATAAATTTTCATTTGATTTTTTGGTTGGACTCCATTACATATTTAGAAAAAAAATTAAAATAAATCTTTAAGCCATTTCTTATGGTGTTAGTTGTTCGAATCTCTTTAGTGCATTTCCATAATATATCGAGGCACTTATATCTCAAAATTGTTGAATCTTAAACAGTTGTTGTGAAAAAATATATATGAAAGAAAATAAATTTGTATATTAAAAGAACTTCACACCTCTAATGCAGATAAAAAATTTCAAGAACTAAATAATCGACGTCGTAGAATCAATACAAGGTTTAGGGCATGTTTGGATTCATTGTTAGTCTTGTTATGTACTTTAATGTATTGAATTACACAATACATCAATGTCTTCAACAATATTAAGGTAGTGATTGGTAGACCTAGTGTTCATTGGGATGCGTGTTGAACACATGTCTTAAATGATATTCGTTGCACTTATTCAGTGTTTGGTTATGCAATTACAAGCCTAGATTTGTAATATTTCTCTAATGGTGGACTCTCACACGCTGTGATGATCTATCGCAAACATAAACATATTTTGATTGTTCATGCAAAGAGCGGATTAAGTCAGACCTTGGATCCATTGAGGTGGGTGGGACCTGTGACATGGGGCTCACAATGATGTATGTGCCTTAAATCCACACCGTCCAACCATTTTCAAAGCTTGTGCATGGACATGATCCTAAAGATGAAGCATGTCGAAATATGTGGTGGAACACATCATAGGAAATAGTCATGATTGAATCCCCACCATTAAAAAAATGCATGGAGTCCATCAGAATGTTTATTTGTCATCCAACCTGTTGATAATGTCACAAAGACCTGTATGAAGATTTCACACAAATATAATCTTGATCCAAAGCTTTTGTGGCCCACGAAAGAAACAGAGGAGCAACCTTTAGATGGGAGTTGCAAACATCCCTGTGGAGGTCTTCCAATTCAGTGGGCGCCACCTTAATACATCGATTCCGTCCATCGATTATTAAAAAATCTATTACGGGCGTGATTATTTGGGAGCGTGGATTTGGAACCCCTTGGATTTGAAACCCCCTGGATTTGAAATCCTCCTATTGTGTTTGGCACCCTGGATTGGGAATCAACTTTAATCCAAAAGTAGTTATGCATGGTATATTTACGGGTGTTTGAATTTAATTACTAAGTCAACTTTAATATCTCTAATTAGTGACGTATGTAATGTTTGGCACAATGGTTGTAATAAGCCCGCTGAAATATATGCTTTACCCGAAAATGATGAAATTCCAAGTCTCGGATGGGCCACAAGCACAAGATCATGTCCGAGTGACCAACCAACGATTTTTAGTCATTGATTTATATGGACAATATTTGGATGGTGCTAATCATCATATTAAAGTAATTATAGTGATGCAATTGATAATTTAATTATTTTTTAATATCATTAGTGGGTCATGTTCCCAATAGAATAATAGTATGGTGACACCCATGTTACAATTGCAACTATCGAAAGGATTTTAGGTATAATCTAAGATCTCACCGTGGATTTCAAACCCCCTCTTTGAGGGGATTTGAAAACCCCTGGATTTAAAACCACCAGTTACTTTATGCTTTTAAACAACCACGGGATTTGAAATCCCCTCCAATCCCCCCAAATCCATGGTGTCCAACAACCCCTAAGGATTCCAACTTGTGTACATCATTGCAATCCCTTTCCTATATTATTTTCTTACAAAAATGGGTACATTACTTACATAATCTGATGATGGGGTGTCTGTGCAGTCTTAACTATCCAATAATTTAAAAATTGGCATATCAGAACTATCGAATAATGGGACATGTATACGTGCATTACTTGATCGGCCAGCAACTTGTGTACAAATTGCTGGTGGGGTATTATTGAACTCTTCATGAGATAGAGAGTGAAAATTTGGCACGTCCAACCTATCGTGCCTCAGATCTTGAAAGGTGCATTGCTTGATGGATCAACGATGTCTTCACGATCCGGCAATGTAACCTTTGTGTAGTCTTCTCTATATATAGAGGTATCCTCATTTTTTACTAGCTCATAGATCTACGAAGACGGGTTTTCTGACTACACTTTTATGTTTGACTTTTTATATAAACAAATGTAGCAGAACTATGGGGCTATGGCCGGAGATAATCAAATACGACATGACATCGTTGTTATCTCTAATAATTTGTGGACGAAGTAATATGTTGCGAAGCGAAGCTTAAATAACCTTCATTCTAATATCGTAATCCTCAGGTGTTTTATTCATAATCTTATGCACATTGGATACAAGCTCCTCGTATCTAATTTCATTACTCACAAATACTATCTTAGAATCGTCACCCTTATAAGACAAATTACCTCATTCATATACTATCTTCCCATTATAATAACAGCATATGGGCTGGTGTTCACTCCCCAAGTATAGGGTTGTGATGTAGTAATAAACTCGGCAAGACCGAGGTCGAATCCCAAGGGACTGAAACCTGTACGTAATCTGAAATTAAATAGGACTAGAACTAGAAGAAGATAAAATCTAAATCAAGTGAGTATGAGAGATTAATGGTGAAATATTAATCTAAAACTTGTAAATTTAAAGGTGAAAAACTGGGGTGCCAAGGATCCACTTGTAGCAATTGGAAAGCTACCTAGGAATGATCCAAGGATACAACTGGAATTAGAGTCATATCCTATCCAGTTGGTAAGAAGAGATTTGTCAAATCTCTGAACTTCTCATGGGTCTAATCATCAATCGATAAGAATGGCGAAGATTTGGAAGTGATTTCGTCACCTAACCATGCGCAGGAGACTATGGCAAACAACAACAATTTACCAATCTCACAGCCAATCATGAGAGAATTATGAAAGTTAGAAAGGGTTCCATCACCCAACCATGCCCATGAGACGATGGTGAACAACAGGGTTCTCAAGTTCACAATCGCAATACATGAAAAGAGAATATCTCAAGCTATCAAAGATCTATTGTAATTTGAGTCACAATAAACCATTAAAACTAAAAACATTCCTTATAATCAAACTAGAATTCATGAGAGTTCAATAAACATAAATCAAAGCAAAGCTAACACCCCAATCATGCTACAAGCTTCAGCTCTTAGCCCTATCTAAGAGTTTAGCCAGACATGATCAAACTAAAACCCAGAAAAAGAAGAAAGCGAAGATAAGGGAAGGAAAAACTCATGCTCCCTCGCTCCAAGATGCCTCCACGACTGCCCCAAAAGATCTCCTCCCCCTCACCACTTCCCAGCTCTCCTTTTATAACCAGCAAAGAGCTAGCAAGGTCGGTCAGAGTCAGCCTTCAGGATACGCATAGTGTGCGTAACGTTTACGCAAGATAAAAAAATGCCTTCTTTGACAAGTTGGAAGAGAGTACCTCTCTCTCTCTCTCTCTCTCTCTCTCTCTCTCTCTCTTCAAGAAAATGACCCTCCCTCAGACGGTTTTGGCTTGCCTATAAGATGAATGGGTTGGACTCCCCATCGGACATCCGTGGTGGTCCACTTGGATCGACAAATCCGGTCATAGAACAGAGCTTACACAGCTCTATTTGTGCTGGTGAGATGGTGGGGCCCAGGATCGATGCCAGATAGGAAATCCATTCTGTTCATTATAATACTCACGAAAAACCATTCAGGAATGGATTGTTTGGCTTGGATTAGGTGTGGTCCTCCGAACTTCTCATTTCACCGTCAATCATCTGTTCGACTGAGATATTCACATGAATGCTTGCATGGTGGTAAAAAGACACCTAGGCACTGGTCTTAGCCATCCTACAGATCGAATGGATGACTCTGATCTTTCAATTGAATGATGGGTGGGCCACACAACTCAAAACCGGCCAGCGTGCCTCGGACGCTATTGTGTCTCTGTGATTTCAAAGAAACTATCGGTTAGCGGGTGTTGATCGACGTTGGATGTACTAGTGCGTTGCGGGAGTTGACTGCACTGTGCACACTCACAGCCACATGCGGGGTCCACTGTGATGTTTAAGAGAAATTCGATCCGCTCATCCTCTCCTTCGTCCAATTTAAGGGGTTGAGACGAAGATTGACGCATATCCAGACATCCAGTGGGCCCCAAATCTGTATTTAAAGGGCTGATCTGTCCGTTGGGCCACTTTCATAATGATTCAATGACTGAAATTTGACGTGTACGGTTAATTTGTGGTCATTAGGCCATTTATAGAGTTTCGAGCCGAACAGATGGTGGAAACCCTGTGATCTTGTATCCTGGACGACTTTCAGGCCACTTAAGCTTTAGTTTCTCGATTTTCTTAAATCTCGGTCCCCTGGAGTCTGTCCCTTGCCTTGGTGACTTCAGAGCGTTAAATCCATGCTTTTAGCACCCTGTTTCAGTTTAGGTTCCTAAATGCACCTTGCATCACAAACATGATTAAAATAGGTCGTAAAATAGTACCATGTTTGTAAAGTCAGGTAATAACTAGGGTCTAATATGCAATATTTGACCCTCAACACAGCCCCCAACCAGTATCTTGCTAGTCCCGAGCAAAGTATACGAAAAATAAGTTGAGACTTACAGGATGATTTCCATAAACTCGAGTGATTTATGAAAAATAATCCAGATTCTAGAATTCTAAGATTTATGAATGTTGGGCATTACTATCTCCTGGACTCGAGCGCACGGTAAATTCCATAGTCAAGTTCAAGGTATTAATCCATCAATTACAAAAAAATTCTAAACATTGAGTTTCATGGGTGTATAGTACTGTAGTCTCGACTTATCATCATTAAGAGATTCAATCGTCAAGTTCTATGATAACATTGATGATCAAAAGAGGATTCAGGACAATTAAAACCTAAACCAGAACTTGCCTTACAATTCTTTCTTTTCTTTTTTTTTTCATTCTTCCAGCTTTTGATTTTTCCATCGAGGGGAAGGGGAATCGAATCCGCACCTATAGGGAGCAAACTTACGGTGAAGATCGTACACCCAACCCTTTCCTGATGACAACTATTTTTTTTTAGCTGGGTATTCTTTTTCTTTCTTTCTTTCTTTCAAAACTTCTTTATATATATATATATATATATATATATATATATATATATATATATATATATATATATATTCTTCTTATTGAACATGATGGACAAATTCCCCGGTTGGTTCCTTCCATTCTTAATGATCACCAAGTTACAATTCAATATTGAACTAAAACCTTAATGTGCAAGCGAGATGTGTTTGTGAAATCATGACTCAATCAATGTTTAAAACACTAATCATGGATTAACAGTTCGAACTTAACTATGAAATCTAACAAATAACTGAATCCAAGAGTTATAAATTACCAACTTCACTTATCTTGTAATTCTAAATTCAAGATGGCTGTCAAAATCACTTCGAATTCACAAGAAATTCCAGAAAATTTTTAAAAATTTCACAATTTTTGCTTAAGACCAAGAAAACACTGATTAAGTAACCTAATCTCCCACCCCCAACCTAAAATCTACATTGTCTTCAATGTAAAAGATATATGAGCATGCAATACACATGGGACAACGAAAGTAAATGAAACATGATGGGAAGAGAGTACCTGAATGAAGGAATCGAGAGAGGTTTTTCAAGAGATGTAGTGTGAGAGCAGGTCAGCACGAGAGTGAAAACACGAAAGTAAACTAACCTAATGGCATATAACCGTCTAACCTAGACAACATAAAGCAAACTACCCTAATCTTATGAAAGCAGGGAAAAACTACTCGATTATACCGCAAGGTTCCTCTTCCGACTAATATCTTGATAAGTTTCTCAGTAAGTTCTTCAACAAGATCATCCAAAAGCCCTTTTTGCAATAGGCTTGGACGCCCTGGAGTATGACTTTCTAGAGAAACTTATGTACCTCACAAGAAATTTTTTATTGAATTGCTTGAGGTATCTAGAGTATATACGATTCACCTGTGACAGAAGAAGTTTCAACGTTAGTATCCCATGGTGAATCAGAGACTACAAGTAGATAAAGTTCAAAAAACTTCTCAGGAAGTGATGTAGTCTCAACACATTCCGAAGTATCAAATTTCAGTTCCATTGTTAGCTCCTCCTCCTTTAATGGTAGACAGTGAAGATCTGGGGAGGGAGGGGCTTCAGAGTAAGGGTTCTCTCGGTCCGTGACAACTACCGAGATGTTGTCTTGTAAAGCATTCAATATGTCTCTTATCATGAGATCGTTTGAATCTGCAAAGTGTGCCAAGCAATCATCTAAAGAGTTGGGGAATTCAGCTGAGAGTGACTCATTCTTCACATTGAGGTTTGTGATGTGCTGCCCAAGGAATTCATCGTCTTTAAAAGTAAACGGAGATATGCTCTCTTGTTCTAGCCCTGCACAGACAGATTGAGGGTCAGTAGACGAAGCATTGATGTGCGAACTCTGTTCAGTGAGACTACTCAGAAGAGGCGTTAAATTGTCAAAATTCAACAGTTCAGATGGTGGCCTCAACTGGGCGGTTTTAAATTCCAGAGTCGTCTCGAGCAACTCGTCTATCTCCCGAATCATATCATCATTCAATTCAGGGGAGTGGTCCAAACATGTTTCACAAGAGATAGAAGGGTTAGTTGTAAGGAGCTCATCCACTTTGAAATCAGACATGTCAGGTGAGTGGAGTAGCTTATTATGACCGCTCACTTCGTGTACTTCCTGATCATTGACCTGGACCAAACTTGAGATAAATTCCAAGGGAACTGGGGCTGCACATTTATGATCGTATCCCAATACTCATCATAGTCTAGTTCGGTGCAGTGCACACTTGGGATGGGATCGCTTTCGTCATATTCTATTCCCAGATTGGGTTGAGATTCACATAAACTAACCTCTTCCTCATCATTGAACTTGAGTGTGTCATGTGAGTGAAGTGTGTCATCATCATTATATTTGAAAGACACTCACGTCTCTTGACCATTCTTTTGGACCTTCATCGAGATTGACTCTTCGAAAATTGAACCATATACTTATTAACGTAATTCAACTCTTCATTCCAAATTTTAGAGTTTTCTAAAACCAAGTGAGGATCACTTTCCTCACATTGTATTTCTGGATTGGGTTGTGGTTGAGATGAACGAGCTTCCTTTATCTTATCGAGGTGCGAATTAAGTGCTTTTAACGTTTTTCTAATTTTCAAAAGACACTCCATGTTATGCTGAAATGAATCCTCTTGGATCATTTCTGGTTGGATTTCAAATGTAGGGTATCCAAGAGAATAATCATCATAACATGTTGTTGGTTCATCTTCCAGTTTTGATGTTTCCACTGGTTATAGTCATACTGATTATATGTGGGAGAATATGATGGGTGATAATAATCCTCATTCCCATAATTATGATCGCGTAAGGACTTATTAACCAATGGAGCATAATATTCTAGTCGATTCTCAATGTCGGTTCTCGATGGAGAAAAATCTTGAGGTACACGTTGAATTCCACAACCCTCAGGCATTCCCCAATATCTCTTATCCATCTCAACATATACACGTACCCATGCTTCCATGGTGAAACCCTAACTCTGAATCTAATCCTCGAAGAAAATAAAAGTAAAGTCCTACAACAATGTAGAAAGTAAAAGGAGAAGTTAGAAAGATGTTACCAAATTAGAAGTTCCTATGTTAAGATCCTACAAAAGAAAATAAAATAAGTTAGTTTCTAGAAGATAGGACCTAATCTAAATAATAGAGAAAGTAAAGAAATTAGGACGAAGTTACCAATTTAGAAGATCTATCAAAAATCCTACAGAATAGGAAAGCAAGTTAGTTTCAAAAAATCAAATAGAATGAAAAATTTTAAAACCAAAGTTAGAAATCCTAATCTTAAACTAATTCTAAAACTAATTAATTTCAGATAATCGTAGCCATCAGTCCCCCATAACGGCGCCAAAAACTTGTTCACTCCCCAAGTATAGGGTTATGATGTAGTAATAAACTCGGTACAACCGAGGTCGAATCCCAAGGGACTGGAACCTGTACGTAATCTGAAATTAAATAGAACAAGAACTAGAAGAAGATAAAATCTAAATCAAGTGAGTATGAGGGATTAATGGTGAAATATTAATCTAAAACTTGTAAATTTAAAGGTGGAAAGCTAGGGTGCCAAGGATCCACTTGTAGCAATTGGGAAGCTACCTAGCAATGATTCAATGATACAACCGGAATTAGAGTCCTATATTATCCAATTGGCAAGAAGAGATTTGTCAGATCTCTGAACTTCTCATGCGTCTAATCATCAATAGATAAGAATGAAAAAGATTTGGAAGTGATTCCGTCACTTAACCATGCCCAGGAGACTATGACAAACAACAGCAATTTACCAATCTCACAGTCAATCATGAGAGAATTGTGAAAGTTAGGAAGAGTTCCATCACCCAACGATGCCCATGAGACGATGGTGAACAACAGGGTTCCCAAGTTCACAATCGCAATACATGAAAAGAGAACATCTCAAGCTATCGTAGATATATTGTAATTTGAGTCACAACAAACCATTAAAACTAAAAACATTCCTTATAATCAAACTAAAATTCATGAGAGTTCAATAAATCTAAATCAAAGTAAAGCTAACACCTCAATCACGCTACAAGCTTCACCTCTTAGCCCTAACTAAGAGGTTTAGTCAGACATGATCAAGCTAAAACCCAGAAAAAGAAGAAAACAAAGATAAGGGAAGGAAAAACTCGTACTCCCTCGCTCCAAGATGCCTCCACAGCTGCCCCAAAAGATCTCCTCCCCCTCACCACTTCCCAGCTCTCCTTTTATAACCAGCAAAGAGCCAGCAATTCGGTCAGAGTCAGCCTCCAGGATACGCACAGCGTGCGTAACATTTACACAAGATAAAAAAAAATGCCTTCTTTGACAAGTTGGAAGAGCGTACTTCTCTCTCTCTCTTTCTTCAAGAAAATGACCCTCCCTTGAACGGTTTTATCTTACCTATAGGATGAACGGGTTGGATCTCCCCATCGCCATCCGTGGTGACCCACTTGGATCGACAAATCTAGTCGCAAAACAGAGCTTACGCAGCTCTGTTTACGTTGGTGAGATGGTGAGGCTCAGGATCGGTGCCAGATAGGAAATCCATTCTGTTCATTGGAATACTCTCGAAAAACCATTCGGGAATGGATTGTTTGGCTTGGATTAGGTGTGGTCCACTAAACTTCTCATTTCACCGTCAATCATCCGTTCGGCTGAGATATTTACACGAATGCTTGCATGGTGGCAAAAAGACACTTAGGCACTAGTCTTGGCCATCCTACAAATCGAATGGACGGCCTTGATCTTTCAATTGAATGATGGGTGGGCCACACAACTCAAAACCAGCCAGCGTGCCTCAGGACATTGTTGTGTCTCTACGATTTCAAAGAAACCGTCGGTCAGCGGGTGCTGACGGACTTTAGATGTACTAGTGCGTTGCGGGAGTTCACCGCACTGTGCACACGCACGACCATATGCGGGGTCCACTGTGATGTTTAAGAGAAATTCGATCCTCTCATCCTCTCCTTCATCTAATTTAAGGGGTTGAGACGAAGATTGATGTATATCCAGACATCCAGTGGGCCCTAAATTTGTATTTAAAGGGCTGATCTATCCGTTGGGCCACTTCCACAATGATCTAATGGCTGAAATTTGACGTGTACGATTAATTTGTGGTCCTTAGGCCATTTATGGAGTTTTGAGCCGAACATATGGTGGAAACCCTTTGATCTTGTATTCTGGACGACTTTCAGGCCACTTGAGCTTTAGTTTCTCGATTTTCTTGAATCTCGGTTGTGTAAAATCATCGATCTTGGTCCTCTGGAGTTCGTCCCTTGCCTTGGTGACTTCAGAGCATTAAATCCATGCTTTTAGCACCCTGTTTCAATCTAGGCTCCTAAATGCACCTTGCATCACAAACATGATTAAAATAGGTCGTTAAATTGTACCATGTTCGTAAAGGCAGACAATAACTAGGGTCTAATATGCAATATTTGACCCTCAACAGCTGGAGAACCATAATGTACCTAAAAGGAAAATGTTGGGGCTATTAGACTTATAATAGCAATATAACAATCTAAAACAGATCTCAATTGTCATATCGGCGATATTCACTGTGCATCGCTGATATTCACTGGGCTATTAAACTTAGAAGGATGCTCACTGTGTGTAATGACCTGGATAAAATGTAACCAAATCAAACCACACACACCATACATCCTTCACATGTCACACACATGTGACCCTCATGCGAAAAAGAGAATAAATAAATGAATTTAATAAAAAAAATTAGAGAAACGTAAATAACGTTTGAATTTCATATACTCCACCTATTTGGACCATCCACATCTCACTAGACTCACCTTTATCGACTAGCTAATGTATCCTCACATCAATCTAAACTATTCAAAGAGTTTAACCCCTGACCTACTTCCAATAGATGGTATAACCAATTAAAACCATCCAGTGACTAACCGTATCTGTAACACCCCGGTTCTCGAAACCCGAGCACACTACTCGTTTTCCAAAAATCCGAGTGTTAACCTTTAAGATATCCCAAATTTCACATACATTTTTTTTTCTTTATCAGAGTTAACCATTTAAGTGGAATAAAATCAATCCAAGTATAAGAGGGAGTCCAAATATACATAACCAAAGTTTCAAGCGGTTACCCAAAAACTTATACAAACTAACATCCTAACTTTTACAAAATACAACAGTATAAATTAAATACAAAAGAAGTCAGGAATGGAGAGTCACAAGATCATCTGACTCCTCCCATTCCACATGAACACCAGCATACGGATCCCCTACGCCTCCTGCACCCTAAATACGGTTCGATAGCATCAATGGCTATCGCGGTGAGGTATACCCCTCAAGATTTATCGCATTATCAAGATAATTAAGCATAGTTATTAGAGACAATATGTAACAAAATACACACATAATTATCATGGAGATCAGATAAGGCTCATCAGATACACATTCATTAATTAAATCACTCAAGACAATTTTGTTTAAATGTATGAATGTATACATGTGCTCACAGACCTGGGGATGCATATCCAGTTGGTAAAAAAGTCGCCCAAGGAGAACTAGCCACCCGAAAAATACTCAAGGTACGCCCAAGAGAACTAACTGCCCAGAAAGAACATATAATATAGATCGCCCGAGGAGAATTAGTCACCCGGAGAAGTACACAAAAGTACGCCCAAGGAGAACTAACCACCTAGAAAAGACCAAATAATATAGATCGCTAAATGAGAATTAGTCACCCGAAAAAGTACACAAAGGTACACCCAAGGAGAACTAACCACCTGAAAAAGACCAAATAATATAGATCGCCCAAGGAGAATTAGTCACCTGAAAAAGTACACAAAGGTACACCCAAGGAGAACTAACCACCCGGAAAAGACCGTAATATATGCCATGAAAATACATGATTAGTCCAACCATTATTATTTCAACTCCAAACAATCATTTTAAGAAAGCTCAAAGGTTACTATGGGGTGTTTGTCACCCAACATAGGCCGACAGCTCAGGCATAGTGTCCCATTCCACCATCCCTGGCTCATGAGGCTAACAAATAGGATGTTTAAAGGGAAACCTCTTCAACTAGTGGCCAATTGTAGTCCAACAAGTGGAACGTACCATCGCATGTGTATATAGAATAATCTGTTAAAGTCGTAAGAGGGCAAATATTCCATAAAAGCCGCGAGGGCCAAATATTTCATCTAAGGGTGTGGTAAAAAGGGTTATCCCCCAAAAGCCATGCAGGCACGAATAACACATAAGGCGATAAGTCCACGATAAGGAAATTCCATTTAATCTACTTAGCAGATAGGCCACTAGTTCAAGGACTTCCACAAACACCTTAAAATAACCGTAAGTGGCAAAACAAGCCAAGCACATTGTCAAAAGTAATTACACATGTAAAGAAGAATATTTGAGACCTATCGCATGTTCGTATTTGAATATAAGTATAACCATCAGTCATTATCAAGAATTACTCAATTAGATACTAGCATTTATCAACAATTTCACTAAGTATTAATTTAGGCAAGAGATAAAATAAGCAAGCTACGCTAATTATCAAGATGTAGAAAAGCTTGAAGGGTGATCCTCACCTTTCAAGTCAAATTTTCTTGCTTATGTTGCATCCTAAGCATGGTGACTCGCTTGAGTTGGTTTTTCCACAACTCGATCCCAAATTTTTGCAATCTAAAGGGCGTTTGGGTGTCGACATTCCCTACATTTCGATTAAAGGTCTAGATTAGCTTAAAACACGATTTAACTCTAAAATTTATGAGATCGGAACTCACCAAACTAGATTGTTAACTCGGTGACTTGACTCAAGCGAGTCACACGAGCTCCACTCCTTCTCCTTTCTCTCTTTTCTTCTTCCTTTCCTTCCTTTTCTTTTCTTCTTTTCCTACTCTGCTATGAAATTCCAGTAGGGTCTAGACCTGACCAAATTGTGAATCAGAGGCCTGACTCGGTTTTGAACTGAGTCAACTCAGTGACTTGCCTCTCTTCTCCTCTTATTTTCTTTTTTTTTTCTTCTTTCACTCCCTCTTCTTTTCTCACTTATGTTTCTTTGCTTTCTGAGCTGGTCAACGAGGTGCTTGGCCTCAGACCTGATTCATCAGATGCGTCCTGGTTCAACCTAGCACCTGCCAACTCTGTTGGACTCGTTGCAACCGAGTCAGTGAGACTAGGAATCAGAACCGAACAGGCCATCATTCCCTCTCCAAGCCCTTCTCCTCTGCTTCTTCTTTGTTTTCTTTTCTTTCCTATCTGCCGACGTTCCAGCAGCAGGAGCTGGTTGATCGAGTTCAACTCGACATGAGCTACCTTGACTTGGTACGGCACAATTTCAACAGTGAGCAGCAGCGCCCGACCTCTGTCCTCTCCTTCTCTGTTTTCGTTCTTCTTCCTCTCCTGATTCTCCTTTCCCCTTTCTTCTTCTGTTTGTCATCCTTGCATCCAGACGGAGTCTGACTCTGCCAGGAAAAACTGGAGGCAGCACTGGACTCAGTCCGAGCTCGCAGCAACACGAACCGCACCCATCTTCTCTTGCTGTCTTCTCTTTCATTTTCTCTCTTTCACTCCTTTTCTCCATCTTCTCTTTCGCCTTCCTTTCCTCTTTCTTTTCCCTGTTGGAGCGACTAGGTGACACCCTAGACTCAGCCGGATCTCGCGGTGACTCGGTCTGAGTTGGCTCAACTCAGGGTGGTAGAACGACTCCAGAAGCGGCACCCTCTTTCTCCCCTAGGTTTTCTCTCTTTTGAAGACGTTGCCCTAAGAGGAAAGAGGCTATATATAGCCTTGAGGAAGGTCCAAAAGGATCGGCCCTTAATAAGCCGATTAGTCACACTCATGGTTTTGGTTGCTTAGCCTAGGGTGTTTTATGGCCATGAAATCGAATCAAGCCTACATGGCTTTGATCAGACATATGGGATAACCTTTTGGGTTACTGACCCACCCAACGTGCGGTTTTGATCACCGAATGGGACCCATTTAATGGTGGGTACCTTCAGCTTAATGAGGAAGATGATCACGTCGTTAATGGCGGATCATCAGTTTATGGTTGATCCTTCAATCTGCAACGTTCGGATGGAGTGGATTTGACCACTGACCATTGTGGGACCCGCATTTTTGGAAGGTTATGATGCAATTCAAATGGTTTGTGAGATTTTCAGCTGTGGCGATATTTCATGCGCCATCT